>JARFNZ010119010.1:0-21078 GCA_031763405.1 Balanus nubilus | reverse complement strand
CGATGATATACTTTGAGGAAAAGTTGCATAACCAATTCTGACCCATAATTAATCCCGGCAAATCTGGTTACAAAGTTCTGAACCCGGTCCTCAGGGGAGAATCAAGCCGTGTTTTTTTGTGGGGCAAATCGCCCAAATGGTCAATTATTTCCATGCAATGCGATAGACGCAATATCAAAATCTCCCCTGCCACCCCTGCCGATCTTCGAAGGGCTTATTTTGAATGAGACCGCTTGACCTTCAGAGGCCCCACTCTGGCCTCCACAGCGCCAACTCCGACCTCCGTGCGGAGCGACTCGAACCCGCACTGGATGGTGATCCGCACCGTAGGCCAGCGCTCTCCCACCTGGGCTACATTACACACCGGCCGAGCGTGTTGGGCGGACTTGCTTTGACAGTCATTTACACGGTATTAGAAAGCCGGAAACGATACGCAAATGCGTTTGCGTTCGTCGTAGCTGGACCAAAACACCACGAAGAAAACTAGGAAGATTTATTGTGCTTTGCAATAATAATCATAATAAAACACACAGAGAATGTCTGGCGCGTGAGGCTGACGGGCGACACCGACATAGTAAGTATATGCAGAGCATCCCTCCCCATGTGCCGGTGCGGGTCCGCAGCGACCCGCCGACTGACAGCGGGTCGGACGGACAGACCCGCCGACTGACAGCGGGTCGGACGGACAGACAGAAACTCGGACTTGGAGAGGAAAATAGGCGATGCAGCTCGGAACATGAAGCCAGCGAGGGGCCGAGTGCCGCGCACTGACCTGATCTGACCTGACCGGAGCTGGCGGGGACCGGTGTGTCGGCGACCCTGCCCGGGCCGCCGTCCAGCCGTCCCCCCATTCCCCCTCCCCTCCCCCGAACAGACTCGCCAACAATCTAAAAAATACATCCTATTCTGAGATGCGCGCTATAGCGCTATTCGTTAAGAATGCAGGAACAAGAAGCTCCGCGGTTACCGTCCACGCACGTCTCGCCACTCGATATATGACAGGCGTCAGTCCAGACGGACTCAGAGTTCTCACTCCGCTCCACTCGCTCACTCAGCGCTCCGGCGGCGGAGGCACACTCCACCGCTCCGCAGCCGCCCCGAGAGGGGTGCGACTCACAATAAATTACCAAAATAAACTAAAAGTAAGCGCTTCAAGCCTCTCGAGTCCCTCAGTTCGTTGCGTGCTTATATCACAATGCAGGGCGGCCGGCGACGCACAGAGGGCGCCGCGCGGCTCGCCAGGCCACGCCGGGTGCCGCTGCCGCTCAGGGCGACCTCTGCACGCTACTGCCGCCGCTCGGGGCGACATCTATCGTTTGGAACGCTCCCGCCACACGCGCGCCGCTCGCGTCCGCCACCAGTCTATCACATGCTCGGTCTCGTCTCGGGCGTTTACGCCAGCTCCTCCACGTGGCGCTCCATGCTGTTGCCGTTTCCTAAGCTGCCCAGCTCGGAGTGGTGGCCGTTGGTCTCGCCGGCCAGCTTGTCAGTGACCTCTATCACCGCGTCCTCGGATGTGAACTTCTCCAGCCCTCCGCCGTTGTCGGCTGGCGCCACCGTCTCAGCCACGATGGGCGACGCCCCCTTCTTGGCGGCGGTCGTCTTGCCCGGAGTGGTCTTGGAGGCCGTCTTGGTCCGGCTGGCGCTGGTCAGAGGCCGGGGCGACGTCTTAGTAGCAGTCGTACCAGGAGTCTTCTTCACCGCGTCTGTAGACACAAGAGCACAGTTAGTGGGAGATTGTAGCATATGTGATCGTGTCATCGTAGTGTGCGCGGTATGCTGCTCATCACCAGAATTGGACATTTAAATAATGTTTTGCACGAGAGGTGGCGGACACTCTCCAAATATGAGAGACTAGTAACAAAGATGGGGGAATCGTCCTCCGGTCCCGCTAATCAGATTCTTTCAACTCTAATAATTAAATGCTATGATGCTAAGGCGACCAAGCCGGATATGGACCCTTCACGGGACCGATTCTCCCTTTCCCCTGTCCGTAACACTGAGTCCATACTTCATGACATGCAGAACAAGTTGTTTCATTGTATCACTGTACGTAAAAAAGGGCCCGTGCCTCGTGAGTTTGTGCCGTAAAATGATACATGCAAACATTATCTTAAACACATCACAGTTAATCATATTTGATCGTTCAGCTCGAGCTATCATGTCTTAGAAAGGTACGAAGTGCAGTGAAACATCTTACAGCATGCAACCTAGTTTTAATTGCTTATCGATGCTATATAAAGATAACTAAAGCTACAAAATAATCGGTCGTTATATTTAAAAGGATTTTTTTTAAGAACTGTAATATGGTTGCAACATAAGCATGCTTTCCGAAAACCCTAAGCGCACTGCTCACATCCGCAGTCACCTATGCACTTAACCAAACGCAGGGCGCAGACCTTGCCGAGCTTCGGTCGGCTGTGACCCACCTCTGGGAACTCTGGTGCCGAACCCGACTCCTGCCGACTTGGTGCTGCTGACCGCCGGCCGTTGACTCAGCGAGGCAGAGATCTTGCTGTTGACGGCCTCCTTGGCGGTCTTGGTGCCGTTGGTCGGCCTGCTGGAGCTCGGGCCGGCCCGGCTGGTGCTGGTGGTGGTGGTGCGGCTGGTGCTGGTGCCGGTGCGGCTGGTGGCGGTGCTCGTCTTGGTGAGGGTCGAGGTGCGGCTGGTGGCCGGCCGGGTGCTCAGCGTGCTCGGCCGGGTCGGCTTGGTCGCCGCCGGCTTGGCGTCGGTCGTCTTGGCGTCGGCGGACTTGGACGGCGAGGTGGGCGTCTTCTTCAGCAGCGTGGTGCGCGCCGTGGTGGTGCGGGCGGTGGTCGGCGTGGTGCGGCTGGAAGTCGGCATCGTCTTGGGCTTGGGCGGTGTCTTGGCGGCGCCGGTTGCGGCCGTGGCCGAGGCGCTCTTAGTCGGCGAGGCGCTGCGGTGACTGATGGGCGTCCGCGGCGTGGTCTTGGCAGAGGCCGGACGGGCCGAGCTCGTGGCAGCGGTGGTCTTGTGCACGGTGGACGTGGTGGACGGCTTCGCAGCGCCCAGAGAGGTCCTGGCGGACGTGGTGGCCGTGGCCGGACGGCTGCGGGTGGTGGTGGTCGTCTTGGCCGTGGGCGTGGTGCCCGGCCGGCTGGTCGGAGCCGTTGTCGGACGCGAGGTCGGCGTCTTGGTCGCCGGCTTCGTGATCGTCTTCGTTGCAGTCGGCTTTCCGGTGGTGCTGGGAGAGGGCTTGGCCGCTGGTTTGCCGGTATCCGTCTTCCCAATGGCCGTCTTCTTCAGAGGCTCCTTGCCGGTCTTCTTCGCGACTGGTGCCTTCTTGTCAGCCTTGGCGTCAGTCTTGGTGGTCTTCTTGGCTGCTCCGGCGGCGGCGGCTACGGCGACCGCTCCGGCAGCAGCGGCGACGGCGGTACCTGCGATGGCCGCCGCCGACACGGAGGAGTCATCTGCTGCCGGCTCCGGCTCCGACTCCTTGGGAGCGGGAGGAGCTGATTCCTGATCGACGGCTGCCAGCGCAGCCTCGGCAGGGGCTTCATCCACTGGCTCGGGCGCTGCGACGGGCTCAGGCACAGTTTCAGCGACGGGCTCGGGCTTAGGCACCGGCTCCGGCTCCACCGATGGCTCACGCGCCGGCTCCGACTCCACCGATGGCTCACGCATCGGCTCCGGTTCCACCGATGGCTCACGCACCGGCTCCGGTTCCACCGATGGCTCACGCACCGGCTCTGGCTCGGCGAAAGGCTCAGGCGTCTCGGCAATAGGCTCGGGCAAAAATTCAACGACGGGTTCTTGCTCCCGCTCAACGATGGGCTCTGGCACAGGTTCAGGTCCAGGCTCAACGGCAAGCTCTGGCTCGGGGATGGGCTCGGGCACTGTCTCCAACTCTTGGACGGCCTCTTTGGTTGGCTCTAGCTCTGGCTCCGATGTCGGTACTGTAGCCGTCGGCATCTCTGGCAGCAGCGGCTCGGCCGGCTTGTGGACGGGCGTGTGGTAGACGAAGCCGCCTGGGATGGCCTCCTCGTCGGCCTGCTCCAGCGCCCGCTCCATTGCGTCGAAGTGCTCCTGCTCGGGGCTGAGGATATCGGCGCTCAGCTGGGAGAATGACTGCATGTCCTCGTGGAAGGAGGCCTGCAGCAGCTCGTTGGACTCGATCGGATCCAGCTCGGGCTCCTCCTGCGCCATCTCGCGGCGCACCTCCTCCACCTCGCTCTGCTTGATCGTCTCGAACTCGTCGGCCACGTCTCCCTCGGCCGGGCTACCGGCGACGGCGTCCAGCGCCCCGCCGAACTTCTCCATCGCCGGGGACACGGCGTCGGCCGCCGTCTGCGCCAGGTCGTAAGCAGCGTCCGCCGCCGACTCCGCCTTCTCCTGGACGAAGTCTCCCAGCGGAGCGGACGGCTCCTCGACGGCCGGAGAGCTGTGCACGTCGACCTCAACCTCGCGCTCGAACCGCTCGGCGACCTCAACGCCAGCCTCCTTCAGCTCGTCGGTGACGTCGTCGGCGGCGGAGCTGATCTCGTCGGCCGGCGAGAGCGGCGTCACGGACGACACGTCCTCCTCCTCCAGCTGCTTCACCGCCTCCCGCGCCGCCTCCGAGTCGTCCTGCAGCGTCTCGGCGGCGTGATCCACGAACTTCTCGATGTCGTCGGCGGCCTGCCGGATGTTGTGTGCCAGCTCATCGGTGCCCTGTTTGATCGTGTCCTCGGCGACCTCCTCCACCTCGTCCTCCTCCTCAGATTCGGTCTTCTGCACACCTGCCAGCTGCGGCTCCGACAGCTCGTCGAACTGAACGTCCTTCTCAGCCTGCGGCAGGAGCTCCGCCGCCGTCTCGTAGGCCGAACTGACGCTCTCGGTCACGTAGTCGGTCGCGGAGGTGGCGGCCTCGGCGGCGGAGTCGGCCACCGAATGCAGGCCGCCCACCAGCTGCTCCATCACCGACTCGCCCTTGACGTCGAGCTCCCGGGCGGCCTCATCGGCCATCGCAGCGGCGTCGTCCTCCGCGTCGGCCACGCTGCCTGACACGGACTCCACAGAGTCGGTGATCATCTTGCTGAACTGCTCACCGTCGTCACGCACCGCCTGCAGAGGGTCGGACAGGTCGTCCACGATCGCCTGAGCCTCCTGCTGCGCCGTGTCCGCGCCTCCCGACACGGCATCATATGCAGACTGCGCGGTCTCGGCGGACGTGTCGTACGCAGACTGAGCAGCCTCGGCAGAGGTTTCGTACGCAGACTGAACAGCCTCGGCGGACGCGTCGTAAGCAGACTTGGTAGTCTCTGCGGATGTGTCGTACGCAGACTGAGCAAACTCGGCAGAGGTGTCGTACGCAGACTGAACAGCCTCGGCGGACGCGTCGTAAGCAGACTTGGTAGTCTCTGCAGATGTGTCGTACGCAGACTGGCCGAACTCGGCGGACGCGTCGTAAGCAGACTTGGCCGTCTCTGTGGATGTGTCGAACGCAGACTGGACAGCCTCTGCGGAGGAGTCGTAGGCCGACTGCAGGCCGCCGGCGAGGTAGTCGGCACCGGCGGACAGCAGCGGGGAGGTGTTCTCGACGGCCGCGTCCACGCCGGACTGGATGCTCCCGGACACCTGCTCACCGGCGTCGACTGCCTGCTGGTAGGCCGCCTCCAAAGTCGAGGCTGCCTCGCTGGCGACGGCCTCCGTCTCGGCGGCAGCAGAGTCCACCACACCGCTCGCCTGGTCGGCGGCGGAACCCAGCGCGGACTCGGTCCGCTCGGCGGCGGACTCGGTCTGCTCGGCGGCGGACTCGAGCGACTGCTCCGCATCCCTGGCAGCGCTCTCCGCGGTGTCGGCAGCCTCGCCGTAGCAGGTCTCCATCTTGCTTGCGGCAGAGTCAAGCAGGGTTTCTCCCGCGTCGGCGGCGGACTCGAGCGCGCCCGCAGTCTCCTTCGTGACACTCTCGTACGCGGCCTCGGCGTCGTCGGCGGCCGAGTCGAGCGCAGACTGGCCGTGGGCGGCGGCCGACTCCATCGCCGCCGCTGACTCACCGACGGCGGTATCGAGCGCCGACGTGACGCCGCCGGCTGCGGAATCGATGTGCGCCCCGGCCAGCACCGCACTTGACTCCAAGGTCGCGTCCGCATCAACTGTGGCGTCCAGGGTGGCGTTCAAAGTGTCGTCCGCTTTTTCCACAGCAGACTCGAGCGTCGCCGCCGTCTCGTCAACAGCAGCCTCTACTTTGCTGCAGATCGTCTCATCGGCCTTCTCCAGATCGGCCTCGGCCGACGTGGCCACGGATCCGAAGCCGTCACCGACGGCGGAGTAGGCGGCGGTGGCTGTGTCGAAGGCGGAGTCGACAGCGGACTGCACGCCGCCGGTCACCACGTCGGCGGCCGATCCAAGCTCGGCGGCCGCAGCGTCGTACGATGAGCTGACGAAGTCGCCGGCCGCCTCGAACGCGCTGCCGAGTCGCTCCTGGACCGGCTCGAACGAGGAGCCGGCGTGCTCGGCCAGCGACTCCTCGTCGGCGCGCTGCTGCACTTCCTCGGCCGCCTCATCGGCAAACTCGCCCAGCTTCTCCGCACCCGCGTCGTACGCTTCTGTCGCCGACACAGCCGCAGACTCGATCTTCTGCTCCACTGTGTCCGCAGCGTCAGTGGTGAAGTCGGCGACGTCTTCGGCGACAGCGGCGGATGAGTCCATGGTGGTCTGCGCAGAGTCGGCGCCGAAGTCGACCGCAGAGCCGAGAGCGGAAGAGGCCGAGTAGAGCCCCGAGCTGACCGCCTCGAACGCCGAGCCAGCGTTCTCGGCGGCTGCGTCGTACGCCGACGCGGCAGTCTCGTTGGCACCGCCCAGTGCCGAGTTGGCGGTGTCGACGGCCGAGTCGAGTGCCGAGCTGGTGGCCTCGGTGGCCGTGTTGAACGCTGAGGAGGCCGTCTCGGTGGCTGTGCTGTACGCAGACGCCGCCGTTTCCGCGAAGGAGTCGAATACACCGGTGGCGGCCGCGTCAGTCTCCTCGGCGACTTTCTCGGTCTTCTCGGCCGTCACCTCGAAGGCGCTCTCGACGTGCTTCTCCACATCTCCCAGCGCGTCATCCGTCTTGCTGTACGCGGCGTCCAGCTCCTCGGCCGTCATGCCAATGTCGAACGGAGCGTCCACCGACTGAGATGGCTTGTCGAACGCTTCCTCGGCGAACTGAGAGGTGTGCCCCAGAGCGGTCTCGGCGTCTTGCGCCATCGTGTCGTAGGCGGTCTCAGCGCCTTCAGCCGCCTTATCGAGCGCCGACTCCGCAAACTGCGAGGTCTGTTCCGCAGCCGACTCCATTCCCTTCGCCGCCGCGTCCACGGCGCTGTCGCCGAACTCTGCGGCCTGGCTGTAGGCGGTCTCGGTAGTATCAGCGGTTTTTTCCAGGGCCGAGGACAGCTCCTGTGCTGCGCTGTCGTACGCCGTCTCCACGCCGCTGGCCGCGCTCTGGGCGAGCTCCGCAGTCTGGTCGTAGGCCGTGCTGGCACCCTCCGCCATCGTGTCGAAGGAAGTCGTGGCCGCCTGCGTGGTGCTGTCAAACGCGGTCTCAGCGCCAGTCGCTGCGCCGTCGTACGCGCCCTGGATCAACCCGGACGTCGTGTCGAAGGCGCTGCCGGCGCTCTCCGCCGCCTTCCCGAGCGCGTCGCCAGCGGCAGCCGCGGAGCTGTCGTAAGCAGTCTCGGCCGTCTCGGCGGTCTTGCCGTAGGCAGTCTCGGCTAAGTCGCCCGTCTTGTCGTAGGCAGTCTCGGCCAACTCGCCCGTCTTGTCGTAGGCAGTCTCGGCCAACTCGCCCGTTTTGTCGTAGGCAGTCTCGGCGAACTCGCCCGTCTTGTCGTAGGCAGTCTCGGCCGTCTCGGCGGTCTTGTCGAAGGCAGCCTCGATGCCCTGGGCGGTGTGGTCGGCGGCGCCCTGCAGCTGGTGGGCGGCGCTGTCGTAAGCCGTCTCGGCGCTGTCGTAAGCTGTCTCAGCGCTCTCAGCAGTCTTGTCCACGGCGCCCTGCGCCAGCTCGGCGGTCGAGTCGAGCGTCGCCTGCAGACCCTCCCCGGCGTCAGAGGCCAGCTTACTGACTGAGTCGGCGGCGGAGTCGGCGGCGGAGGACAGGCCCTGCACGGCCGAGCTCAGTCCGCCGCTGATCTGGCCAAACAGGCCGCCAGTGGACGGCTGCTCCGGCACCTCCGTGTCGAAGACGGCGCCGGAGGGCACGAACTCGGCCGCGCCCGGGTCCAGGTCCAGCGTATCGCCGCCGCCGCCGCCGCCGAACGACGCCTTCAGCTGGCCCGGGGTGAACTCGGCCGCCTGCGGGTTCAGCGGCGAGTCGGGGTCGGCGTCGGCGGGGCTCGAGCCGAAGCCGAGCTTCACGCCGAAGGCCTCGAAGGTGTGCGAGTCGTTGGCGCCGTTGGCTCCGTGGGATCCATTGGATCCATTGGCTCCGTTGGAGCCGTTGGTGCCGTGGTGGCCGTTGCCGAACGGGTTGAAGTCCATGGCCGGGTCACGGTCGTGTGTCGGCGCTGTTCCCTGGAACGACAGACACGGGGTAAGCGGGGCGCGACGAATGGTCTCGGCCGCCCTCTAGGTCCGGTCTGGTGGCGCTCGAAGGCCGGCGCGACCGCTGACCGGAGAAATCGGGTCACACTCGCCGCGGACAGCTTGTTTTGGTGGCGCCGTGGTGCGCCACACGTATTTCGCGGTTTGTGTTAAGTGTGATGGATTTGGTGAAGGTATCAAACAGGGCGTGCATGAGTTTGTTTAATTGTTTAGATGTTCCTTACCGTCACTTTGTTCCACTACCTAGGTAACATTCCTCGTTAATTGCATTGTCAAAGCCTGTGTGTGGCCGGCCTATCCACCCGAGCACGCCACTTACTGCCAGAAGAAAACAATCTTCAAACAATCATACGAAAAGAAAGTGACTCAACATTGGCCCCTAAATTAGCCTGATGAGGTGGTGAGTGGCACCAAGGCTATGGCTGGCGGTAATAGGTACTAATTCACGCACACGACTTGATAGGTGCTTGTCGGCGTTTGTGGTGCGCTAACGCCGCCGACGTCTAAAGACTCGCGGCCCCACAAATAAAGCTAGTAATTAGCTCGTCGGTGGAACATTAAACGTGACTGAAGCGGCGAGGTGCTTCCGCGGTGGGGGAATTAAATGAATAAGGCATTTGTCGTGTTTACGTTGGAAGGATAATGGGCTGGGAACCGTGTAATGTGTTGTGCATTGTGCAAAGCACATGGACATCGTACTGTGCACGCGAGGAAACGGAAATGGCATTGCAATTGCGATGCAAAAGGTGATGTCAGGTTCCCGAATAGGTACATATCCTGCACAGGCGGCAGGTATCTATATTTGTGCAAGGCGTTTTCAATGAAGCCATTTGCGATATGGCTGAGAGTAGTATGGAAGACGAGTTACACAATGTTGTATGCTTAATGTGCTTAGCTCATCGTAAACGTAGAGACACTGCTATGCATTTTGCGGAACTTTGGGCACATACTTAATTCTTAAACGTTTTATTAAAATAAAAAAATTGTATTCATTTTTCCCAAAGAAATAAAATGTTCTAACGACTTCGTCTCGCTATTCAGTTCGCAGCACGGCATAGCTTGAATGCACTGCATAGTGTATATGTTTCCCCTTAAAAGAGCACTTCTCATTCCATTAGGGTTTTCCATTTTAAAGGGATGACTGAAGACGACTCTGGCGTGCCGACTGACTGACTGACTGACTGACTGTGTGCCAACCGGACCGACTGAGCGTATGAGTGGCGCCTAACGGTGGCTCCGAGCCAAACGGCACCATCATTCCAGCCTCACCACACCTCAGACGGCGAGATGAACGAGATCTCTCATCGTTCACCAATGTGTTCCCGTCATCAGAAGCCACTCGGTTCAGCTCCGCCTGTCGGCTCGTCAGCGCCCGGCGACCGCAAACTATTCCATTTAGATGTAAATGTTCCGCCGCCGCCGCCTCCTCCGTCTCTCTCCGGAACGGGACTGCTGTATGCCATGTCACCATCACGTGACTGAGATCGTTCCGCTGCCATGATGTCACGTGATCTCATAAGGCCAATACAGTCGCTCAACTGATGAAATGGGAAAGTGATCTGCATTTGATTCGCATGTTTTCTAAAAGAAGAACAAATCATACCTACGTCTTTTCATCACGACAAAAACGAAAGATGTGAACCAGACACAGGTATGCATGCCACGATCAACTGCTGTGACCTATGCAACGAGCCTTCACATCAGGCGGCAATTTAGGTCCCCAGTGTCCAGAGAGGTCACGGGCCAAGGTCATTACCTGGCAACTGCCCATCGGCCCGGGAGCCACCCTGGGACATCGCTCGGCTGTGGCGCCGACTAGGGCCAATCACGGAAAGAGCCCCCCCCCGCCCTCCTCCCCTTCCTCCCCTCCCCTGTCTGGACCGGCATCGATCGGCGAGTCCCCGGTGTTTTCTCAGTCCCCGCTGCAGCCACGTGAGGACAGCAGCCACTGCCAAACAGCCGCCCACCAATTACTGAGGCCGGCCTCGCCATTACCGAGCTATGGTGTTTTTGCACGTAGCGGCGCGCTTATGGTCGTGCCGGCCGTAAACGGAGGGACTGGTGCTACAAACTGTGTTACCCGTGCTTGTGTCCGTCATTAAGGTGACTTACGGCTGTCTTAGTAGCGGCGTTGATCATTACCAGAGCCTGGTGATGGCTGTTAACAGGCTACAGTAGCAGACGACGATGTTCACCACTGCCGAACAGAGCCGTTATCCATTAAGCAGTGACACTGCTGTTCATTACAGGAACACATGTGTATTAAGCAGTAATACTGTTGTCCATTGTCGTTAAGCACTGCCATTAAGTGTTGACCATTACAGAGTAGCACTGTTGTCCAACGCCGGGGCGTGTTGACCATTACAGAGCAGCACTGTTGTCCAACGCCGGGGCGTGTTGACCATTACAGAGTAGCACTGTTGTCCAACGCCGGGGCGCGTTGACCATTACAGAGTAGCACTGTTGTCCAACGCCGGTGCGTGTTGACCATTACACTGAGTGACAGTGGAGATCATTACCGGTGGCAATGAAGCGTGGTTAGCCATAACGGGAGTCGTGGCGACGCCTGGTCGGCCATTAAAATGAAATGCATGAGCGGCCACAAGCCGGAGGAAGTGCGGTAACTCTGGCTCAAATGCTCGGATACCAGCCATATCTACACGATGAGCACGGCTGCTGGGACATGGCTGCCAGCTAGGATGGACGTGGTTGCCAGTTTTGTCAAACGTGGCTGCCAGACAGGAGGAAGGTACACGGCCGTCAGCTCGCAGAAGACGCATTATCCGTCAGTCTGAGGTTAGGTGTTCCAAGGCTGTGACGGATGCCATTAAAACGCCGGTATCACTTCAGTCGCGGTAATTAATGGAACAGTCGAACCATTGAGAAGTGTAAAAATGACACCGAAAATGTTAACTGTGGTCTCACGAGTGCTTTTTAAAGTGGCAATGAATACCTATGATGCCGATACATTCTTGTACTGAACCTGCATTTGAGAAGAGGTCCATGCGAAGTTTAAACGGTATCTCAGAAGCGCCAGCGTTAAAACTAAAAGACTTGCAGTGTAACGAGTTCTCAGCGATCCTTTCGGTGATGGGTTCGTAAAAGTGGCCGTAATCGGTCTCCAGGCGACCATGCTGTAAATGAGATCAGACCATCAGGGAGATAGCTCAGAGTGCAGGTCAGAATGAGGCCGTCAGTGCCATCCCCCCGTTCCGCCATATCCGGACCCGCTCACGGTCTGCAGAGCGGGCGGCGTTCTGGGCCGGCGGGCAGAGGCGACAGTCAGACGGGCGGCTGTCTGTCACGGACTATTTATCGCCGCTGGACGTGGTCTGCATCAGACGTCTCAGACACCTCGCCTCCAGCGCCCGGCGCCCGGCACCCCGTCCGTCTCCGGCACCCACTCGGCACCCCGTCCCCGCACCCGACACTCGGGCCGACGCCGTGACGACCTGCACCCAGCACCCACTCGGCACCCGGCACCCACCAGGCACCCGTCCTCGGCACGGTGACGACCAGCCGTCCATCAGCCCGCCGCTCGGCCGGCCGCCATAACGGTGATGGGCGGCGCTTCAGAGTCAGTACACCGGAGAGGCAGCCGACCGTCGTCCCCCGCGGCCGAGTTGAAGCTGCTTCAGTAGTCCGGTCGGCCACGCCATTTCTCGGCACGGTGGCAGCCGCCCCCGGGTCGGCCCCGTGAGCCGGCTCAGTGGAATATTTATGACAGCGGGTGATCCGGGAAGGCTGGGCAGGAGGCCAGCGCGCCTCAGGGGTCCTCCGACCGGAAGGCAGCCGGCCAACTCCAGGTACCGAGCCCGGCCGCGGGCGGACAGCCAGCTGCCGCCGCCGGGGTCAGGTCACGGTCAGCTGTACAACCAGGGCCGCGTCATGCACAGGACCGGGTGGGGCTCAGAGTATGCTGATGTGCTTATAGTCTGCTAAAAACAATAGCGACGCGCCCAGGATATCATCTTCATCCACCGATTGGTACACACCGCCCACGCCTCCACGCCCGCCGCCCGCCGCGCCGTCCGCCGCGCCCGCGCCGGAGCGGTCTACGCGTCGGCACGTGCGCCGCTCAGCAGCCTGCAGCGGCGCCAAGCTGCAGCAAAAACACACCCTGCTACGGCAATTAGCGCCGCCGAGCCGGCGGCGCTGACAGGCCGGCGCCGGCTGCCGACTCCGGGGCTGCGTCGACGGCGGCGAACCCTGCACCGTCGTGACGACAGGCGACGCGCCGGGAGGCGACGTGACGTGAGCTGGCGCGATCGTTTCGAGCTTCCGCCACCGCCACCGCCGCTGCGGCTGCGGCTGCGGCCAGCTCGGCTCCGTCTCCCGATGACGCGCCGAGGAGCACCACCGACACCAGACCGGACCAAAGCGGGCGGTCAGCTGTCCGGCCCGGCACGCGGAGACCGGCGGTGAGGCGGCCACGCCCGTCAGGGACTGTCAGCCGCAGGACCGACAGCCTGAACGAGCCCCGTGTCATCTGTCAGGTGGACGCTGTCGGCTGTAGGAGCTTCTCTGTCAGAACTGAGGCGGGAAGACGCGAAGCCTTCGCAGGTCCACTCTGAAGGCGGCAGATTGTTCACCACGGACATAGTAACGGCCGCAGCCAATATCTGTGGACAATATCTCCTCCCGATGGCGGTGCAGTAATGGTGTCCGGCGGAGCGTCCCCTCTGCGGGCGCCACGCCTTCCTGTCGATGACAGGCCGCCGGCACTTGTCGCCGGCCCACTAGTCTGCTGGTCCGCTGGTCCGTGGCCGGTGGTCCGTGGTCCGTGGCCCGTGGTCCGCTGCGGACCGTGTTCGCTCGTGAGCGGCGGCCCGGCGATTTTCCGGCCGATTTCGCCGGCCGGTCGACGCTCCCGGCGCCGTGGACACGCCCCGGCCGCGCCACGACTGGCGCCGACACGCGCTGCTGGTCGGCCTGCGGCTCCGGTGGCTCCCGCTCCGGCTCTTCCGGCTCCTCCGGCGGCTCCGGCTCCTCCGGCGGCTCCGCGGAGAGAGACGATGGCGGAGACGGTGCCGGAGACGCCACACGGGGAGACGGCGCCGGATATCGGACGTCCGCCGGAGACGCGGCGCGGCCCGCCGTAATGGCCGGTCAGGCGGACATCGTGGGAGCGGGGACCATTACAGATTGTCGGTCCGTCGGGCCGCGAGGTACCGAGCTGTGAGGCACCGAGCTGTGAGGTACCGAGCTGAGAGGTACCGAGCTGTGAGGCACCGAGCTGTGAGGCACCGAGCTGTGAGGTACCGTCCGGCCCGGCCAGCGTCAGAGACAGGCTAAAGACGCAAGGAGAGAGGCAGCCCATCACCGGCTCGGGCTGAACTGTCGAGTGGTCCGTTAGCCTGTGGGAAATCTACTTTGAAACGGCGATAGAACACTTTTGCGGTTAAGTTTCAGCATCTCGTTCTTGTTACTGTGCTATTTGTATAGGAAAAGATACTAATCGTTCCGTCCTTCGCAGGGAAAGATAAATCTCTTGAGTGTGAGCTACAAGCCGATAGCCACGCTTTACCCGAGATCGCGAGTTTCCGACTATGATTTCTCCGTAGCCTGAGATTGCCATCGAAACTGCTGCACGACGCGGTCTGTTCACGGCTCTGTAAACGCCACAAAGACCGGTAATAGCTGAAACGTCCCCAACGGCCCAAGGCGACACCGCCCCGAGCAGTGTTTTGCTCCGTTGTCGGTGTGGTGACAACACCACGGAATGTCACCACACCATCTCCGTCAGCGGCGACAGTCAGCGGCCGCCAGTCGTCCGTGGCTCGCCGAGTCGCCGCCGGAGGGCACCTCGCACCAAGTATTACACCCGTCGCCTATGTCCGGCCCCCGCCGAAGCCCAGCTGTTTATTTAGACCGCGATGACGCCGCCGGCGGCGGCGGAGCCACCGACTGGAATTCCAGCGGCGCCGACCTTCAGCGGCGTCCGGTAACCACCCGGTAACCACCCGGTAACCACCAGGTAACCACTCGGTAACCACCCGGTTCCCATCCGGCGGCCGAGCGGTCCAGACAGTGCAGCCGCCAGGTGCCGCCGCCGGCAGGGCCGCCACATCCGCTGAATCGCCGCAGCCTGGGGCGGCCAGACGCCGTCGGTTTAAAAGGCTGCACGGACAAAGTGGGCGACGCAACTTCAAATCCACCTCTCCAGCAAAGGTAGGAATTACTTGTGAACTGTGAACTGCCTTGTTGCATGAGCCGTTGAAAATACAAAATTAAACCGTTATTTCAAGAGGTGCGAGATGTTCAGTTTCTAAGAGTTTTGAACCATTTTTACATGAGGGCTTACGAGCATTTCCGCACGCTCGCCTTTAACAATCGTATCTGATCACTCCATGATCATATCAGTCGGCTAGGCCAGAACACTTAACATTATTCCATTGAAACTCTCCTTCATGGGCATGAATAATGCATTATCACCCGTATTAAAGTTGAGTCACTCCGTAATGAGCTCCGTAAACGAGCCTTGAAATCGGCGACGCGTTTAGAGCGTCGTGTGTCAACTCTGCTAACTGGATGACGTGGCTGTGTGTCTGCCGCCTGGACTGAGGGCCCGCGCTGGTTTGCTGGTCCGCTCAGACTTGAGTGGGAATCTGAGTCGTAGTCGGACTCGGACTTGGACTCGGACTCGTTCTCGAGCTGGTCCACCGCTGACGGCGCGTCACTCGTGCCAATGACACTATGACAGATAGCCACCACCGGCCTCATTTTCCCCTCGTACCCCCGCACCGGTCCGCCGCCGCCGCGCCGCCGTCGGCACGCAGCGGTGTGTGCGTGACGCCCCCCCCCCCTCCCGTCACGTGACCCCGTGACGTCACCGGACCAGTTGGCAGCTGACGGCGGCTACCATCAGCGAGTCGGCGGACAGCAGCGGAGGTAAATTGCTGCCGAGTTCCGGTGATGTCACGGTGGTGTATCACCCGGCGGTCAGCTCCAACGCAAACATCTGCGGGGGGCGGGTAGACGTGACCAGTTCTGTCCCCTCCTCCTCCCCCCCCCCCCTCCCGAGGTGGAACGATGACCGACCCCGTCGTTCAGCCGTAACGCTGCTCAGTCTTCTCTGAAATTCGTTTACCATGCGTCACTTTAGCGGGACGCCGGCTGACGCTTCGCCGAGTTTGTAAACTACACTTGATTGTTTTATGCGCTGGTGAGCCACTCACTAATGGCGTCCATTCGGTGACTGTCGTGTCGTTAAACAGCTAATAAAACCAGACGTCGTGTCGGCCCTCCGTCTCAGAGACAGAGGCCTGTCCGCTCCCGGCTCGGACGGCAGGGCTGACAGACAGACAGACAGACAGACAGACAGACAGACAGACAGAGACTCTGGCCGCCGTCACTACACAGAGTGTGGCGACACCTCATGTGCCGTGACCGGCCGGGGTGGTCTGCGGGGAGCCGGGACAGGTGTGTAATGGCAGGTGTCGGTCGGTGTGGTATGCCGGGCTGCAGGTCGGCCTGTGGTGTTAGATATACTGACTCACCAGGCCGGGGACTGACATCAGGCAGCGCTGACCTCGACAAATACAGCGGCGCAGAACGAGGCCCGGTAGGCTTGACGTAGTGGGATAAAATAACAGATTATGGTTCTATGGAATGCAACTATATCTACGTCGAATTATAGATAGTTGAGCATCATCATGTATCAAATAGGTAAGTTACAATTCTCGTGTGAATAATAGGGATATGCATAGGCTTTGGAATACCAAACTCCCACGAAGCTATTTAAAATTGTTTGACGATTTACACGATTGATATTTCTCTCGCATCTCAAGATCTCAGCAAAAATTGCACATATCTGACATGATCGCTGTACCAGTTTAAGTGACTGCTAGCTGGGCATGTTTTCGCTGCTCTCTGTGACGACGATCGGCGCCCCTCTCCGGCCCAGGGCCAGGACAACTGGTGTGAGGCCGTGGCTGGTGTGAGGCCGTGCCGGCGACAACTGGTGTGAGGCCGTGGCTGGCCCACTGCCGGCGGCCCGGTCCGGGCTACTGGGGCGGGTATATGGACACGTCGCCGCTGTCCCGCGCTGACTCAAGGCTGCAGTGGTCACACCGACACCGGGCCAGTTCTCAGCCGGCCCGGTCACTACACATTACACCGTGTGACGTCAGGGGACAGGTGTCGCCCGCGGACTGCAGGAAAACTGGGGACCAGGTGACCCGAGGAAAAACGGCGTGGAAAGAGAAGATCTGCAGCGAGTTATGCCCTCAGCTAGATGTAACCGGGAATGGTGGGGACGGAACTGTTGCCAGGCCACCAAGAATGTTCAATCAGGCATTATGTTGCAATTAATCATTCCGTTACACTGTTTATCCTGACTGGTAAGACATGCAGTATATCACTGCAGTCATGCCTATAAACACAGGACACAACATTTGTTAGTTTAAAGGCATGGTGATGCATTGCGTGCTTGAATGGATGCTTTAGATATGTGACCTATCGAAGCTCTGCTTACAATTTATTTTAATATTTATCTCGAGAAAATCATAAATAATGGCGGGATATTAGCATATATATATTAGCATACATTATATCTGTCATGCAATGCACTTCCTGCACCAATGTATTGCGTCACATTCACACATTTGATACTGTGATTGCTCGTAAAGAGACTCGCTTGAAAAAAAAACACGCGGACAACACGGTATCCAACGCCACTGCGAACTACGACCATGCCCTCAGTGACTCGAAAGGTGTCGACTCGTAATCTTCATCATCGGCAGTGGTTCGAGCAGGGATTTACTCCGGGGTTTTAAACAAACCACAGGGCGATACCATCGGAAAACATGTTCCAACGACACAATTACTGCATACATTTCAATCGAGATTAATGAACAGATTAAGCGATAATTGTAGCTGGAGTCGAGCTAGCAACAGAAGCGCTGCATCATGACGAACACTACACGAGCGTCTCAGATGCAGCGCCGACTGGGCTCGGGGAGGGGGGGGGGGGGGTAGCAGGGGGCGGGGCAGCCATAGGAGGGGAGGGGGCGTCTCGCCACCGTCTGGGCTGACTAAACACAAACAGCGCCTCCCCGTCTGAGTCAGCGCCGCGCCGCCTCCGTGCAAGCGGGTGCAGCAGGGCATGTGCGGTGCAGCCATCGCAGAGACGCCGACCGCCGACCGTCGGACGTTTTTGTGGCCGGATGGTTCTATTCACCCCGCCCGAGAGGCGCCCTTAGAGCAGACACACGTGGTACGTGATACAGCCGCATGCAAATCGAACCGTCGGAAAGTAAGGTCACCGATTACATTGAAATGCCATGATAAAAACATTTAACGTTGGCGGTGTTGGACGGTGCACTTGCGCATCGCGTTTTTTTCTCGTAAATTTACCCTGAATGTTATGTCGGGATGGATTTCAGAGATCCAAAATGACATAGCTTTCGCCAGCTGCAAATAAAAGCGACTAAGCGACCTATCAATGTACCAGACCGGAATTCTCCTTATCTAGTGCCAGTATGAGTTAGGTCTGAAGCCTGGCCTCTTCCGACTGAACTTGCAACATCGGATTGATAAATGACAGCAAATGACACATGGGCATAGAGCAACGGTCTGCTGCGGGAATGAGGGAAATTGTGTATAATATTGGGGACCACCTAATGCTTAGGTATTTTTTTAAATAAATTTAGTCTGAACCTTTTAAATGGACGGATTTAGCGAGATCAGAACCCAGGCTAAGCTGAGCTTGTTGCGCAGGTCCTGACCTCTACCGTTCGATCGGGAAATTCCGGGTAGCCGGCAGAATTTATCATTATTTAGGCAGAATTATATGTCACTGATCGGAAACTTGTTTGATAAGGAAGTAGAGTGTCACCCAACCGCAGTTATCACATTCCGACCGAATTGTAATTTTTGAGATGGTTCAACTTTGAAATTAACAGTAAAAAAATATTTAACCCTATTACCTGAAAGGCAGATTTTGTCCCCCCCCCCTGGTGGTTTTTCGCTTGCCACTCCCAAAACGTTAGACGTAGCGTTTTTAAACTTGGTGTTTTTCCCTAGACTCAAATTAAGCGTGTTGTGTCAAAAGTTAAACAGAATTTCTTTGGCAGAGGTGGTGCCAGGCCTCTGCTTTCAGGAGGTGGTCAGTTACGCTTGAACAGCTTCAATTGGCATTTTTAGTTTCGATCACTTGTTTTGTCTTTTACGGCACAGTTAGTGTGCCAAAATACATCTTTTGGCAGTATATATCCTACTAAATAGTAGCGATTGCGTATATTTTTGGGCAGAGTCGTAATCAGGTAGGTATCTACACCAAATGGTAGGCGATATTCACTAGTGCACGCTGGCTGAGTAGATCTCGAGATTTCTGTGGGAGGGGGCAAAATCTGCCCCCACGCAGTTTAATGTATTTCTATTTCTGGCCGTCCGCAGGGAAAGGGGGTTGCATTCATTAAAGAATGTTGCATTCTTAACTTCAGTCATCTTGCTTCAACACATACATTTTTCCTATTCCAAATTATTTACGCTAAGTAAACGGCATAATTTCATTCGTCCATCACAGGGAAATTTATCACTTAATTGGCTTAATGCTCCGAAAAACGTAGAATGGAATGTATGATAGCGAGGATAATTATTTAATTACATAGCATGCATGACGATTGAACCGACACCTAATTCACGTAAGGTGTACTCAATTTCTAGAAAACAATAGTTTTGATATTTGTATGTGTAGCTGTTTTGGCCTCTATCAAGCCCGAACTAATCGATTGAACGGTTTACCTTGGCCTGAATACGTCAAAT
Organism: Balanus nubilus; assembly: GCA_031763405.1. NCBI lineage: Eukaryota > Metazoa > Arthropoda > Thecostraca > Balanomorpha > Balanidae > Balanus > Balanus nubilus. The sequence goes on along the minus strand of JARFNZ010119010.1, from coordinate 1,794 downwards.
TTACCATTTAGAAGTTTCTCATTTGTTCTTCTTTTCCGTGGTTCAATTGTTAGTGCAGGGACCGAGGCACGGTTAATTGACACATTGTGCACACGAGTAACAAGGGAATTTGGAAAAGATGAAACACATTGAACAGAGAAACGAAAGAAGAATCGGGAGAAAAAGATTGCATCTACATCCTCACAAACAAGGCGGTAATAATGGTTGACGTCACTGACCGTCATTACAAGTGTTTGGCACTACTGTTTTTGTCCCCCTGTTTGACTCCTGAGAAAGTCGCCGAGGTCAGATCCTGCTTTCGAAGAATCGCCTTTGTTTTCAACAATGGTTCATGGTTGCGCATTGAGACGGAAAATTGTACAAATTGACAAAACTGCAGCAATGCAAGGGAGAAGGAGTCGTGCATCAATATTTTACGAGTTCAAGCTGTTCTCTACCTGACCTTTAGTGATAGGTACCACTTGGTTGGAATCATTGCATTGTTCATTGTTTGCTTAATAGATCGCAACTCGTGTGAAGGGGCCAATCAATGATGCCACTTACAAAAGTCGAACACTTCACAAAAAAATGAAACAGTTTATTGCTTTTTCATGTTTCGACTTCGCATTGTTATGGGAACTTCGTGGGTATTTACCCAAGTTGACTTTCAGACCAATGATTCATGCTACTTTACCTACGCTTTTACTTGTGCAAATTTAGTCAGGATAATTTATTATGATATCGCCATTGGGCTTGACGTCTAGCCTAAATTGAGTGTGAACTGCAGCCGGCTGGTGCAATGCACCTGCGTCCGCGGGGTATGTAGCCGCCGCACTGCCGAGCGTGCCACCCTGTGTTGCCCTGTGACTGACCTGTTTGGTTATCGGCGGCGGTGCGCCGGTGCCGCTGCAGTCCCAGGACACCGGCTCCTGGCGCTGCTGGCCGCCGCTGCTCTCCCCTTCCTCGTCAGAGTTATCGCCGCCTGCCTGGCGCTTGTCGGCGGATCGCGGCGGAAAGCAGCTCACTGAAACAGCCGCAGACGGCACTGTGAGCAGCCCACCCGTTACCGGCTGAACAGCACCACTACAGTCACCCCACCCGTCAGGGCTCCACAGTACCACTATCCAGTCACCCCGCCCTCGGTAATGACAGCACCACGACACACGGCAGGTGCACCGGGCAAACTAACGCCGCACTCAGCGCACGCCCGGCAAAAGTGGACAGACTCGTTTCATTTTTACCGAAGCCATGATAAAGCGCACGTTTACACCTGTCCGCGTTCAAGGTAGTTCCGAGCGCGGTCGTTTCGTCAAACTCCACTGGACTGTGGCGGAGGCGGGGGCGGGGGCGGGTTCCGCATGGCCGGTCATAACCGGGATACAGTCAGTGCCAGCAATCAGACCGAGGCCCCGCGCAGGGCGGCCAAGGGCGCCCAATTAGCAACGATGGCGGAAGGACTACCCGTCGGAGACTGCGCTAATCCCATGTTTGTGACATCACGGCGATTCGTCACAGAAGACGTCACGGACACCGTCACGGATGGAACCACGGGGAAAACACGAGACAGACCGACCCTGGGGCTCGTCTGTCGGGGTGCCGGCCGACCCGGCGGACCGGGCCGGCCGGACGAGTCGGGGTCCCACCGCGCCGCGCGACGTTCACGGCCCTGTCCTTCCTTCCCGGCCGTGACAAACCCGGCGCACCATACACGGTCACGGCGCGGCGCAGACGGCGTTCCCACCGAACCGGGTCACGGCTGCGCGTGTGGTGTGATGGCGGGGAGGGGCGGGGCGACACGGCACGGCACGGCACGGC
>JARFNZ010118999.1:0-12589 GCA_031763405.1 Balanus nubilus | reverse complement strand
GCGTCCCTTCCTACCCTCCAAATTTCGTTATTCTAGCTCTTATAGGAGCTGAGATCGTAGGGGGGGGGGGGGCAGATTCTGCCCCCCTCCAGGGCGCTGAATTCTGAGACCCCCTCCACAGCGCGTGTTAATGCGAAGGTCCTGACCCGGCCTACCGTCTGATCGGGAAATTCTAGGTAGTCGGCAGTTATAATATTGTACATTATATAATATTATAATGTGTGCGTAATTTACCAAACGTTTTACGAGCCCCAAATAGACGAACTCCTATCAACTTAAAAGTACCACTGTAGAGTGCAAACCAATGTTTAGCAACCAGCAAGATACGGATATTCGTGAATTATGCCTATATGCCTAACCTGAAATTTTCCCGGGAAAATTGAGGCCGACCGGCCCAAGTCCAAATCGTAATCGGCCTATTTTTGGAGGACTAAGATTTGTACTCCGATTTACATCCCTAGTAAACAGAAACGAAATGACACAAAGGCAGTGCACGCAAATAGTTATAGAATATGGGATGCGTTTGTAGCAACCGTTAGTCGCAATAGAGGCCAAACATAGGCAATGTGCATGTCCCCGAAACATGCCAGGTAATCAACAAATAACATTTTTCACGAAGCATTCACGTAGTGTTATGCTAGAAATGTACATAAAACGAATGTCAGTACTCAGTTGTTTGTTTTGAATCCAGTCCCTACCTTGAGATTTTCAGGTATGCGCTGCGACGAGTCAACGTATCGTCCCAGAGTGAACAGCTGCTGTCGCTCCATGTCCAGACACATTTTGTGACAGCTGCGGGCACTGGGACCACCCTGCAACGACAGAGCAACAGTGTTGATACAAGCAAAAGTCACGCCCAGTAGCAAACCAATGGTGAGGGGATGCAGACAATAACTGATCTACCATAAAGCATATTTCGCTACAATAAACGTTACTTGCTACTTGATGTAGACGGGACTTTAAAGAAGGAAGGCGCAAGCGCCTGTCTTGCCCGCCCCAGTCTCGCTCGTATTCAGCTGGGGCAGTTCAGCTCAGTTCTCCGTGGTGTTTCTGAAAATACTGACACGTTTGGTAGACATATTAGGGGTACTTCCTACAAGTAATTGCATGTGTCCGATACACGAGATGAATACATTTTTCATTGCAATTTGTTTACACCATGTATTTCATCATTTATAATGTCTTATTACGGCGCGAAGCAAAAACTAAAATTAAAATGTAAAATGTATTAACCCGCGCCACGACGGGGAGACCGAAACGCGTGAAAGGTGGTTGAAGTTAGGTCTGCAACTGTGCGTGATTAGAGCCATATACTCCTAAGTGCGCACATGTGAAGCACATTTTCCCGCACATATCAAAGGAGGGTGAAAATGAGCTGCATACGTTTGTCTTTCTACATTTTTTTTTTGCACGACCAGCAAGAAAAGTCAGTGACAACGTGTTTCCAATAGGAAATAACAATCGAATTCTACAGATCGCCAAAGATCGCATGCCTATTCCATTGGGACCAATATGGACAATGCCACCCCGAGGGAAGAGCCGACGCAAGGCAGGCGTTCAGGGAAAGGGTCGCAAATGCAAGGCCGTCCTCTCGCTCAGCATCCGCAAATGACATGTAGGTCCATTCGAGACATCTCTCGCATTGAATTCACTGTGTTCAACGTAACACATACCAAACAGTTTACATTGGGTGCATTAATTTGTTTGGCTTAAATTTTTTAGCTTGACTGGATTGACATAGATACCGTCCTGCTTTTCTTCACAGGCTGTCGCTGCTTGTCAGCTTTTATCCAACATTTCCTTTTCGCACGTAACTTACGTTACAAAGAATCAAAAAGGTATACGGTCAGAGAAAATCCAACTATCATCTATGTGATAGTGTTAACTCACTATCATCACTTCCACGACTCCATCCATAAGGCCGGAGTCGGCTCAGCAACCGAGCGGGCCGTTTTGAAGTGTTATTCCCTTGTTTGGTCGAAGGAGCGATAAAACGTAGGAGCAGAATTACATAACAATGATTTTACCCCTCCGACAAACCACTTGTTTAAATATAAAACATAAGTATGCTTTGAAAAAGTGCGATCGAATTTTATATATGCGCATTTTGGAGCATGCTCATAATTGACCTGTTGCACGTTGATTTTATATTTTGTATTTATGTCAAATGAGACCAAACCTGTCAAATGAAACACATATTTGTACTGGACTATTTGTTTTGCAATAACATAACTACAATATTTTATTTTTCCTCCTGAAGTTCCGAAAAAAAAACACCCTGAAACGGTCGACGATTGGTCCAGACCTCAGTGATAAAATCGTATCGTAGCAGTATGGTAACAACGGCGTCGGTAAATGGCTCCTTCCACGAGGAGTCACACTTTTCCATTTTAATGAGCTGTTCTCAGCTTTCACAGCATTTAATCACCACTAAGCACAATACCCTATAAAACATATATCTGAAGGACAGATTATTTAGCTGCGTGGTGTCGTTTGCACGGGAGATTAAAAAACAACGTCACGTGGAGAAGGTATCATCATAAAGATAACCTGAAGACAGGATACATGTATATGCACGGCAAAAATATTGAAATGCAGTCAGTGCATTGCATGTAGCATGTGTTCTTGTGGGACTTAAATTTATTTCCAATGACCAATAGCGGATAGCTGAATATACCCAACATACCCAACCCCACTGACCTCTTTTTATATGATTGACAAAGTTTGACTGATATTAAGCAAACCGATAAAAACAAACAAATCATATTCTACAGCCATTAGTTACTTAATATGTTTTGATATTTTGTCTGGGAATAAGAAGAATACAAAATTGAAGATAACGACAAAAAAACTGCAAGTGGCAAAAACTCATCTTCATTTTAGTTTTTGTCAGCTTTTGCCAGCAGGTGGCATGAACTAGTTTATACCAGTCAGTTTATGCCGTGGTAAAAATCGGTTAATACCACCTAGTGACATAAACTTGCCAACCCTGCGTACAACGCGAAGTTCCTTCCACATCTGTCCGCCGTACTCAGACCGCTGTATGACCTGACAAAAAGAGAGGCAGCATGGAACTGGTCATTACAATGTCAGCGCGTGTTCACCAAAGTGAAAGTCATGCTCGCAAATGCCGCATGTTTGGCTCATTATGATTTGGATAAGCCATTGAAAGTGTACTGCGATGCTTTCTCCTTCGGTCTGGGAGCTTGCATGGTCCACGTGGGCGAATCGGAAGAGCGCCCGATCGCGTTCGCATCACGGACATTGACAGAGGCGGAGAAGACATATGCACAGGTAGAGTGGGAGGCACAGGCGATTGTTTTTGCTGTAAAAAGCTGGCACCAGTACCTGTGCGGTGGCGCCTTCACGCTAGTCACCGACCACAAGCCTCTGTGTCATATGTTCGGGCCTCACACACAGATTCCGTCAGTGGCTGTAGCACGCCTTCAGCGCGAGGCGCTGATTCTCAGTATGTACCGTTACGACATTGAATATCGGCCGGGTACTCTGAACGTCACAGCGGACGTTCTCAGTCGGCTATCGGGACCCGATACATCTGATCGAGCTGTGCACATGCTGGATAATGCTGAAGACGGCTGCTCTGCTGTTGATTTGTTGCCTGTCACTGCATCACAAGTAGCGTCTCCAACCTCCAGTGACCCTGTGCTGAGTGTCGTGCTGGGCTGGGCACGGTCAGACGCCTAGCCAGAACACGTGGACAATAGGGTGCCAGGTTTCGGAACAAAATAAAATCATGGATGGTCGCAGTTTTTCCCGTTGGTTGGTTCAATTTGACCAGCTTGGTGCAATTTTATGAAAATTGGGCGAAATTTAGGGGTCGCGCAAATTCGGCGAAAATGAGAGTTTTTGCCCAAACTAGGTCGAGATCTAACTTCTGAACGAATGAAGATAAATTATCATGTAGACATATTTTATGAATCCTCTCAACGAGAGAAAGCGAACAGGGTGCATGTCGACTTCATGAAATCAGTGGTTCAAAAGTTATACGTAGATAGCCGCCCAGCGAATTGCATCGCGCACACTGCACGCTAACATGGCTGTTGAGTATTTCGTCGGAGCAAAGAAACGTCCACTGAGTCAGGCCTCCTTCGTCAGTTCCCCTCCACCATGGAGCCGTTCCAGCCGGGAGAGGCCACTGGACCTGATGTATCACCGATTCCGGCCACCTGCAGCGTTGACACCGGCAGCTCCCCGCCTACGTTTGCCAGCCGCAGATAAGCCGCCAAGAGCACCATCAGCACCCCGCTGGAAGCCAGCGTCATTAGACCATCAGTCTCCAAGGACCTCATTGCTCCACATGGTACCAAATAAGACGCCAGGGGAGTGGAGGGCCTTAAGAGTGGAGGTTGACTAGGGCCTCGAACGCCAAGACCAAGCCGGATCGGTACCCGCTGCCCCACCTGCACAGGATCAGCACGAAGCTATGAAATGACTGCGCCTACCACCAGATCCCGATGGCCCCACAAGACGTGGACAATTTAAATCGTCACAAAAAAACTTTTTGAGCCCAGATAATATACAGTTACGTACTCCGACTGGTCTTGTAGGTCGCAAAAAATACACAGTCAGATCACGACTGTGTCTGTGTCAAAAATAGTCAGTCAGCCACGCTCCGTCTCGGTGTTCGGAAGACGGCGACACATTTTTATTTCGCCGTTAAGTTGAGTCATCTAAGACCTTAACCCATCTTGCTGGAATTTACAGTAACTTTAAAGCGACAGGATTGGACGAGCAGAGCGGACTTACCTCTGCCGAAGTATCAGCCGATAGCCGAGTCCACTGTCCCTGTCGGATGTGGAAGGCCCACAAGTCGGCCAGGTCCTGCGTGCCGTCCCAGCCACCGAACAGGTACATCACCTCAAGGGTCGGGTCGAAACACATCTGAAAAACGCCGAAACAAACTGTGAACAAAGGTACATCAGCGTACATAGCGGGGCGGTTCGTAACAGATCTGAAACACAACGGTGGGGTATAACTATACAAGTCAGCTCAACACCAGCTATCGACAGGCAGCAAGCTGACTGAGGGCGGGAAAGCCATGATAACCGAAGGTTGTTGTCTCAATATTAGACAAATACTTTTCTTTAGAATGGTGTTTTTCTACTGAAAAACAACCTAAGCCGTGCTCCGGTGTTTGTTTTTTGTTTTTTTGTTTTTGGGGAGGGCAAATTGGCTACAGGGTGTGGTGCACCGAAAACTTCAACAGCGCATTTTAAGAAGTTCCAGAATACCTGTCAAGTTCAGCCGTCTAGGCACTGGTGGGGTCCGCTAGAGCATACAAATTACGCGTGCAGAAGCACGCGCCGTTTTTGCCCATTATGAGTCTATGGGGATTTCAGCATTGTCAACTCTTTCCGTCGAAAACGTGTCGATAAACTTCCGAGAGAATTTCAGAATCTGTGCGTCATCAGGCCATCGGGTACTGGTACGATCTGGAATTTTGGGAACAATCTTAAGCGCGTGTGGCAGCGCGCGCTGTTTTTTCCAGTTCTCCCCATTATAAGTCAATGGGGACTTCGGCGTAAAGTTTGCAGCTATTTTTGCGAAAACGTGTTCATGGATATCCGAGAAATTAGAATCTGTATATCAGAATCTGTGCTTCATCAGGCCATCTAGGTGCTGGTGGGGTCCACTAGTTTGTGAAATAGCGTTAGTGCTTGTGGCAGCGCGTGCCGTTTACCCCATCATCCCATTATAAGTATGTGGAGATCTCGGCGAAAATTGTCTGCTCTATTCTACCGAAAACGTATCGATGAATTTTCGGGAAATTTTCAGTCTCTGTCAAAATTGGTCATCTGGTCGCTGGTGGGGTACGTTAGAGCGTGAAAAATATTTAGCGCGTGCGGCGCGCCATCTTTTCCCATTATAAGTCTATGAGAATTACATAATTTTTAACTCTTCTACCGAAAACACGTCGATAAATTTCTGGAAAATTTAAGAATCTGTGCTTCATTAGACCATCTGGTGCTAGTAGGCCCACTACTCTGGGAACAATCTTTAGCGTATGTGGCAGCGCGTGCCGTTTTCCCCATTATAAGCCGATGGGGACTTCGGCGTAAAATCTGCAACTATTTCCCGATTTTTATTTTCAGAATCTGCGCTTCATCAGACAATCTAGGTGCTGGTGGAGTCCGCTGGTCTGGGAAAATCTTTAGCGCGTCTGGCAGTGCGTGCCGTTTACCCCATGCTCCAATTATAAGTCCATGGAGATATCGGATAACATTTTCAACTCTATTTTACCCATAACATATCGACAGATTTCCTCAATACTTTCAGAATCACTGCTTAATTCAGCTATCTAATCGGTGGAAGAATCCACTAGAACGTAAAAAAAGGTTATGCGGGTGTAGCAGCACGTGCCATTTACCCCATCATCCTATTTGTGACATTGTGGGAAGCTGGCATTGCATACAAAATTGTCTTACAGTGGTTTCATCCAACTGCACCTAGGTTCTCGCACGTCAAGGAATAATGTTACCCGACATGTTCTACAGGAAATTGACTTTTTAAAGTCCAGGTTTGAAAACGTCAGTTCACATCACCCATCGAACCCTTTGCTATAAGAGCAGGCCTAGGTGGGTGTCTGACCTGGTGTCCACCCCTCATGCCGGGCCGGTCGGCGCCGGGGCCGGGGACGATCGGCCGCCACTCGGGCCGGTACTCGTGCTGGCCGATGTACTCTCGGAAGAGGCCGTGCTCCAGGGCACGCTGGACGGTCTCCTCTGTGGCCGGGAAGTCGCCGCGCTCTACCAGGGCGGTGAACAGCTCAGTCAGCAGCGGCGCCTCCAGCTGCACCCGGGTCCGCTTCTGCAGCGAGCTGAACGCCTCGCCGTAGTTGTGCTGACGGAAGTGTTTCAGACAGAGCCGGATTGCCTCCTTCTCCCGATACTGCCGTGATCGGAGCGGAACACCACTACTGTCAGTCACCACATATTGCAGCTGTCAACGCGCCCTTAAACTACAATAAACAAACATATTCCAGCTGATGATTTTACGTTACAGATTACAGACCACAGCTGAGCTGTGACAATATAGTCACCAATAGCCGTTTGCATGATGCTTATTTAAAGTGCTGGTACCGTCCGTTGGACCTAATCAGGTCCCTTGGCTGGGTGCCAGCAGAGCTTTGGTAGGAGATGCTAGGTTGTTGTACAATGGAGCCATTTGTGTTCAATGCTTGTCTGTTTATAATATTGCATCTCAACGCTGACTTCTTCTGACCCCATCCCGACCAGCAGAGGCAAGATACTTGCCTTCTGTGCCGGTGACCCGGGGTCAAATCCCTGGGCGGGCCTTATATTATATTATATCGACGCATATTGTATCGACAAAAATAGACATTACGACGATTTAACAATTTAAATTCAAATTTTCCAGATAAGTCTTGAAACCTGAGCAGGAGCCTTCCATTTGACATGCATCTAAAGCCGGTACATTCTTCTGGAAAGTTGCCCTTATCTCGTTTCTCAACGTCCAACAGGTTCTGAGCACCAGCTCCAATTGCGGAAAACGTCCAAATTCCACTGAAAGTGACATCAATTTTGCACATGTCACGCGCTGCTCGCCGACCCACCTAGCATACGCCTGCCCGTTGATTACACATCTGTGCTTGTCCATGTCTTACAGGTAACTGTATAAATTGCCATGATATGTCCTAAGGGGCAATAACTCACTACGTCTGCAGGACATTTGAGGGCCCTGTGGCCCTCGAAGGGTTCATCCTAGGGTTCAGGCATAGGACGCAATCCCTACCCCTATTTCTACCCCTAATCCCCTACGCCTACCCCTACGCCTACGCCTACACGCCTATCCCTACCCCAGACCTGAGCTTCACTTAAAATTATATGAAATGACAAAATTACCAAGACCATCGCATTCCACGTCTGAAATAGCCCATAAAACATGTATCACACGGGTTTCATATAACTTTTGCACATAGTGGCCTTTTATGACCTGACCTTGACCTTTACTTAGTATGGAATTCATACTCAAGAAAAAAAACATTTCCCTTACATTTGTAACTGTTTTGGCTGAGTTTGGACTTCCTGCTGTTGATATTCTGGACTATGCAGCCTATAATTCGAGAACATGTGATTTTGACCTTTGACCTGACCTTGACCTGACATTTGACCTTTTAAAGAAAATTTAAAGAGTGATTTAGAATCGTCTCGTCGAGAGCGTTCGAGTACCGTCTTGCGCGTCTCGCTGCACCTATTGGTTCGGGGGTTAGGCAGGGGAGGGGGCAGGCGGCACGTTTGCAAGTGTCACGTGCGCCACAATCGTCGCAGCGCCGATTTGCAAGCCATGTGAAATCCTCTCTTATGCCCGCATGCCGTGTAATTTGTTCAGCACCCAGCTGCCAACCTGACTGTGGAGATGAGCAAAGAAGATTGCGAACAAACACACAGAGTTTAGCTACTTTAATAGCATAGTAGAAGATACAGATACATCCCAGAATCATAAAAGTCTGCACAGAGCATTATTTTAATTTCTGTGCTTTAAAGTATGGTCCGACTCGATAAGTCGGCCATAGCTCTGTCTGACAGCCGTGGAGCCGAGGGACCTGACCGCGCCGCTGGCAGGGTGCCAGCGAGTGCCCAGCGCCGCGGGTAGGAGGTGCTAGGTTTTTGTACGATGGAGCCATTTCTGTTCAATGCTTGTCTGTTTCTAATCTTGCAATACCACTAACCCAAACCATAACGGTCCCTCAGGAACGCAGTGCCTTTCAAGTGGTACGAACCAAATAAATAAGCATTGTGAAAACGGCTATCATTTATCAAAGGTTTATATAGATAGGTTCAAGAGTTTAAAAACATGTTCGGTTACACGACAGTGCACTTGTCAAACGTATCACAGGATACACATAAAGCGTCAAACAAACAAACAAAAAAACAAACAAACAAACAAACAAACACACACAAATAAACAAACAAACAAACAAACAAAAAGCAAAAACCCCATCTGTCACAGAGAGATCACATGAATATCTGTCTCGTCCCGGCCGAAAGCTACCAAAGCTTTTAAAAGGCAGCTAATTCACGAAGATACAGTGACTAATCGAGCGAGTTACATTTCACTTCCTTTTTTTTACCGGCCCCGAGAGACAACTCAGGTTATTTTTCAATAAAAAAATACAACGAATAGTTTTGTTTATTTTCAAACAACCTTCGGTCACTTACGGCGTTGAACCAGTCCATGTGTGGCAGGACGGTGTCGGGATCGTCGACGCCCCAGAGCTCGACGTACCAGATGCTGTAGTTGAAGCTAGGCCCCCACGAGTGCAGCGGCACAACCTTGACGTACTGACAGGGAAACGGGTTGTTCTCCAGCTTGTGGCGAACGTAGAACGTCTCCGGCTGGTTGTCATTCTTCAGACCGCTGTCGGGTGCGAAAAGCAGATATCATGCTAGATAAAAAACGCACACACCCGACTGGACGCACAGCGCAGACGTTCGAGACACTGTGTGTGTGTCAAACAGCAACTCAGGTTTTAGCGACCAGTGAAACAGCGACTGTAAAACAAAGACTGTAAAAGAATGACTCACAATAGCGACGACACTAAGAGCGACTTCGCGTTTCAGCGACTACCTCATTTTAGCGACTCGGAAAATACGACGGAGCGTATTATAGCAGGCCATTTATCGCGACTCTTGGTTGACTCAGGAACCGCGACTCGGAAACAGCGACTACCTATATTTGCGCAAATCCCGCTTTGACATTACATTTTCCATCATCCTACAGATGGGGCATTCCACACCTGACCATTTTGTGTTTTGAGGGAACATTTCTATAAGGCTCTCTTTTGCCCTGAGGCCGATGGTGACAACTCCTGACCCCCACAGCCAACTGCTCCGGAGATATAGCCTCGAGCATTTTAACCCTCGCACTGCCGAACACGAAAGCCTGGGGGAGGGATTTCCGCCCCCCCCCCCCTAAGATCTAAAACTCGATTATCTCGGGAACTAAGATAGCTAGACAGAAACGAAACAAAAACAATTAAAAGCTCTTGAAATTCTCTATCGCGAAATTGTCCTCAAATTCGACCTCAGGTCAACGGTTTAGGCTCCAGCGGTCATGGAAGGTCAAAAAGGTTATTTTTGGCAAATCGTTTTTCGCGAATAACTTTTTAGCGATAATTAATTTAACGCAATAATTTTGGTACTATCGTGTTCCGCTCGTCAAGGCGAATCGAATCATGTCATTTTGTTTTTACCATAAAAGGTCATTTTCAAAAGTTGAGTCACTTCGTGACCCAAGTAAGTCAAGTTGGATCATGTTGCGTATGAGTCGATGCGTCTCATGGGACAAACACTCTGGTACCATTTTCACGTCTCTAACTTCATTCTATCAAAAGTTATTAGCAAAAAAGTGTTTGTGACCTCAGATGACCTCAGATGAGGTCACTGATCAAATATTGCACCTGTATCATCAATAACGGCATAAGATAACATGATCCTGAAATAATTGGACTGATACGATGTGTATCTTTGAAATGAGAAGCATTTGAAGATTTCCCCATTGACTTATAATGGGGAGGTCCCCAAAATGACCTGACCTCAGATCACCGCCATAAACAATATGAGATGTACAAGTTGTAGGTTCTGATACCCTTATGTATTGTTGAAAGTTTCAAATCCATCGATCAATCATCGTGGCTGTGGCACACCTGTTCACATTTTTGGAGGTGGGGTCACGTGACCTGGACTGGTGACCTGACCTGTGATGACCTGAGGTCAAAAAATTTAACACAATGCGCGCAATTGATGTTCGAATAGGTGAGCCAATTTTAGCGGCGCTACGCGCCGCCATTTTTCTGCTATCGACGAAAACCCCGAGGGGGGGGGGGCGGATATCAACCCCCGTGGTAGCGCGAGGGTCAAAGTATTCCTTTGAATATGAAAACAGCAAAATAAACGTATGATACAGGAAAACGGATTTAAGATACAAAATGGACGATTTCAAGGATTTGTTTGCCTTTTTACGTGGCTCTATCCTATTGGTCTATTGACATATTAACTCGCTATCCCATTAAGTGTTGGTTGCTAGGCAGTGACGTTATTCGGGTCACTGCCTGTGACTGGCGGCTGAAGGGGTGACATCCCTCGTTTGAATACGAGGGATTTCATCTCTGTGACATCATGAGGCCAGCACACATAATTAAAGTTATGAGTTTTTATGCTTTTTACAAAACCTTTTGAGCAAACGTGAACATTACTATAGTGTTTTTCATGAAAAATAACATTAAATCTTAACGCAAATCACATGGTTGCGTGACATGTAACTTCACCATTGTTGATGTTTTGTTGCCAAACGCAGTCGGGGTTTCTGATTTCGAATAATATATGTTCGTGTTTGAGGCGATCTTTTAACACGCGCTCTGGAGGGCGTCTCAGAATTTAGCGCCCTGGAGGGGGGGGGGGGGGGCACAATCTGCCGTGCCCCCCACACCCTACCCGCGGCCTGGCCCCCCTCACCCTACGATCTCTCTCAGCTCATATAAGAGCTAGAATAACGAAAGTTGGGGGGTAGGAGGGGGCGTAGGGGAACTCTGTTGTGTGACTCTATGACTCTATGCCAGTATCTTCAAGGTCAAATGAGGTCAAATTTGCAAGATTTTCCCAAACTAGGGCCTAAAAATCCGACATTCATATTTTTCGCTCTAGCTCAAAAACTTGATAGCTAGGATGACAAAAAAAAACAGTCGAAAGCTCTTGAAATTCCCTATCGCAGCAATGTTCTCAGATTTGACATCATGTCAATAGTTTAGGCTCCAGAGGTCATCAAAGGTCAATGACTGTTTTCTAGGGAAAATGTTTACGAAAAACTTTTGATCTAATAAAGATAGGACGATAATTTAGCACCATCGTGTTTCTCTCGCCAAGGCGCTTTGAAGCTTATACATGGTGACCTTGCAAGGTCAGTTTCCAAATTTTACCTCAGACCGAGGTCACGTGTTGACCCGAAAAGGTCATGTTTCATATCAGTCGATGCGCCTTGATGAGACGAAGACATTGGTGCATTCCGCACTTGCCTAGCTCTTCTCTATCAAAAGTTATTATAAAAAAGCGTAGGTGACCTCGGGCGACCTCAGATGACATTGATGACGTCACTGATCAGAAATTGCACTTTGGTCATTAAGAAAGGCCTAAGGTTATGCGATGCTGAAAGAATTAAACTGATATGACGCGTTTCCTCCGAAAAGTAGTGATCTGTATTTTCCCCATTGACTTAAAATAGATGGCCAGGAAATTGACCTGACCTCAGGACACCGAGATGAGAAAATCCGAGATGTACAAGTTGTAGGTATCTGTCCTCTTCTGGAATCCTGAAAGTTTGAAACCGATTCACCAAAAATGTAGCCACGGCACAACCGCAAACTTGCAAAATTTTAATTTGTACATGTCCGTATTTTGACCTGACCTTTTGACCTGACATGACGTGACAAAGGTCAGGATTTTCACACAATGTGTGTTATTGAATTCTAGGCAGGTACTGAAAAACATCAGGGAGCATATTTTGCCCCCCCCCCCTCCCCCCCCAGAGCGCGTGTTAAGCTTTTGCCGTTTTA
>JARFNZ010118988.1:0-10244 GCA_031763405.1 Balanus nubilus | reverse complement strand
TTAGCTAATTGTGTTCCTGAATGATTCAAGTAAAATAAGAAATATTAAATCAAAAAGAATGATTCAATCAGAAGCATTCATAAGTCTGGATCTAAAACTCCTAAATTGTGGTCTTCAGCTGATTGTTCCGCAACATCTGAAGTATTGCGAAAGGCTCTAATTTTCATACCACCTGGCACGCCCGTCGTCGTTTTGCAGACCTGTTATCCGGCTGACCTGATTGACAAGTGCCGGCCAGTTCCCGGCCCCGTCAGAGAGCGCGCCCTGTAATCACTCGTGACTCTTGGCCATGAGTTAGCCGCCGCTCTCATCTTGCTGCAGCGCGAGTGGGTGCAACTGGCGATAGACATCAGCAATGCTTTACCTAATGACGTGATAATTGTCCATAATTACATCAGCTCACGGCGCCGGCCATGACAAATGAACGCCCTAACGGAAACACCAAGAGGTAAACCCTGGATAGACCCACGGCCGTACTGTGATCGTTCGCCGTGAGATTATGCACGAGCCCGAAGTCGGGATGTGTAGTGTACCTTGCGAGACATTTGCCCCGGTGAGGCGAATTTCTCTCCATCACGCTAGGACCGCGCCCTCATCGCTCCAGGTCAGCCGAGGCACATTAATCTCGCCCTGATGCCTCACGGAGGGTTTGTAAACAGCTCGTCCAACGGCGTAATCACGAGGCAGAACTCGTCGTGGGCCGGCCGGGCGGGCTTTGCGCCGAGAGGAAGATGGTATGGTTGCCAGCCGGGATATTACAGCCGCGACCCCACACACAGGCATCACCGGAGGCGGGGCGGGGTTGAGCGGGATGCCGCAGGGGACGCTGAGTATCGGTATTGGCTGTTAGCGTCTGGTTAGGGTAGATTGAGCGCTGTGATATACCGGAGGAATGGACAGATCGCAAGGCAGTGTTGCGTTTATCGTAAGTTGTGCGATTATATGTTAATTATACGGACGGGTCTGGGTGGTGGCTTTAGCGGTGTTTCGCTTGGCAGCAAAACGTTATATTGTCCAGGATCGTAAATTGAGAGCAAAATAGCCGGTTGCAAAGGTACATCACACTGCACTTTCGATAAGAGCCCTGTTTACCGAACTTGGAAGCGAGGCAACGGTTTAACTCCCAAGCGTCCGTTCCACTTCGCCGTCGGAGTATTGATTGAAAGATGCAAATGGAAAATGGCATTGGTATCGGAGCAAAATATGCGTATGTGTAAAAAATATGCGTAAATGTATACGTAAACAGTATTTTGGGAAGTATTGGGAAGTATTTCGGGAAGTTTTGTGCATATACGTTTATGTATTACATATTTACTACGAATCAATTAAAACGTGCAAGCCTTCCCTAAATAGTAGATATGTATATTTGGTGAAATATCAGTTATGATTTTAGAGCAAGGTTTCGAAATGACAAATTAAATACTCGTGTTTCGAAGTGCGTCCCCCAGAACCGCATTGCCGAGCGATGTCCGGGAACAATGCTTAGATCGATGCTGAATTTATGGTGGCCTTACGTCTACAAATATGGCAATGCAGTTTTCTACCTTGCCTCTTTTCCCCCAGGTAAGTTTTGCTACGAGCTACGATTACAGTTACGCCGGAAGCATCATATGGTGCAACAGCCGAAGTCATGAGAACTTATTAACTCGATTGCTGCACCAATATCGACAACCTTTTGTCGACTGAACTGCACGCTCACCCAGGCCAGTAAACTGAAATGAGGGCGCTTGCTGACTTGAATGCGATGTTCGTGTTTTGAAATGGACATGCTGCACATCTTGTGTTGCTTGTTCACCATCGTGTTCACAGAGGTATGCATGAGTCGGGGCATAATATGGACGGTTATAGTCGGCGAACATGCAGGTATAAAGCGCAAAAACCGTGTGTGAATAATTTCTGCACGCTGTTAGCGATGTTTTGTCCCGATTGCAGACATCTTAATCGTGCCCTGACTTTTGAAGGGGAGAGCTGATTGATGTTCCCCGGATGTTCGGAGCTGCGCAGAAGACGACGCACGGTTGAGTCCGCTCGACTCTTCGACATTCATTTCGCAAAGTTGAGCAAATCTACTCGATAACTAAGTCGTGCTCAATAGCCAAGCAGTTTACGAACATCGCATCACGTACAAACATCGATCTGTGATTTTCCTTCCGTATATTGACAACTTGCATCTCCGTCTCTAAAGCTGCAATGCAATGGCTAGGACATGACGCCGTTCAGAAAACGGTCGTCTGTCGGGAGCTCACGGTAATTTCGTCATCTTTCACACCCTTGCATCATCTCACCACCGTGCCGTGGGGTGTGGCTTTGGTTCCCGTGACGATGGACCATGCATCTCGGTATGAACCTGCCGCTGCTGCCTGGCGCCGCTCCAGAAGGCCGAGTATTGTTTATAGATCGTAAACGGCGCCCAAGTGGCCTTCTCACCCCATTCGCGAGGATGAGGAGCTGTCTTGAAGCCTGCTGAGCCCGATCTTCTAACGTGCAGTACCGGTATAAACGCCGCGTCTGAAGCATATGGTGCAGGCAAATTCACATACAGCAGCACCTATTTACCGTCCAGGTCATAGCCCGACAAATACGTATTAGAAAGGTTTGGACATATTTGTCGGCACATTCATAGCCGAACGCCTTTGTGTCCGAGAGAGTCGATGGTAGCTCATGGTGATCCAGCCTTGTCTGCTGTTGTTAACCTGCTGGTTGCATAAAAACAGTACATTTATTTCACTTCTTTCATGCCGCTCCTTATGATTTGTTTTAATATCCAGGGCCATTATCCTTGTTAGTTGTGGCAACTACCTTGCGCTTTTGAATTCGTGCATACAAACTTCCTACTTATGTCGGTTCTGCCGATACCCTGTCATCACTATTTGAGATACACCTGGCGCTCGCGCTGTACGAGCAATAACAATTACCGCCCCCTCGTCGAGGCGCTCTCTCTAAAGTCGCCGAACGCAGGTCGTCGATCGCTCACGGTGCGAATAAATATAACAAACAAACCGCAACGTCATGCATTTTAATGCCGACGCTTCTGCACATCATCTACTCACGTCAGCGCTGACTAATCTGTCTGACCGCTGACTGCTGACCAGTAAGCATTGTGCGGTGGTCGGGCCCCGCTGCACCCTGCTGAACGCCCGCTGGACGCGTGACGCGACTTTTATGCGGCACGCGCCAGTGCCGCGGTTCGCGGGTCCCCACTCCCCAGGAGACGGCCGACCGGCCATCCTCGGGGCCATGAAGAGCTCAGCTGCAGGCACGGCGGCGGCGGCGGCGGCGGCGGCGGCGGCGGTGGGGCAGTATGGGACGGCGCTGGATGGTCAGGGATTGCGAGCTGGGACGCCGGGCGTGATTTGAATAATGGCAGGCCGCCGGAGTCGCTCGCTGCGTCGCCCTGCATGTCATCACGGAGCGGGATTAGCATGCGAGCATACGGCCGCCGCGCGTGTCCGCTGAGTGACGGCACGAAGTCTGAGATGGTGTGACTGGTCACACCAGCACCAGGGGCACACCAGGGACACACCAGGGGCACACCAGGGTCATACCAGGGGCACACCAGGGTCACAGCAGGGGCACACCAGGGGCACACCAGGGGCACACCAGGGGCACACCAGGGGCACACCAGAGTCACACCAGAACTGAGACTGGTTACAACAGGGTCACAGCAGGGTCACAGCAGGGTCACAGCAGGGTCACATCAGGGTCACACCAGGGGCACACCAGGGTCTCAACAGGGTCACAGCAGGGTCACATCAGGGTCACACCATGGTCTCAACAGGGTCACAGCAGGGTCACAGCAGGGTCACATCAGTACTTCGATCGGTCACACCAGGACTAACACGAAGGGAGCAGGCTGAAGTTGTGACTGTTACTGGCTGGGACTGGCACGAGTTTCGAGGGACGAAAGCCGGAATTTGCTTTTGTTGGCCTAGCTTATGATCTATATTCCCCTGGCTAAATCTGGCCAAGGTCTTTGCACAGATTAAGTAAAATATTGGTTGGATGATAGTTCAACTGTAGAAATTAGTTTGTTTTTCTGTGTACAAGATCCAACCTATCGGTAGGTTTGTAGCAGGGTAGGACTTGTCAGTTGATCGTTGAGAGATCAGGACTTCTCCATTAGATTGGTGGTGGTACGTGGGGGATCAGGACTTGGTTGGGGCACTTGTGCGATCAGTACTAGCCTATTGGGTATGTAACATGCATAAACAATGCAGTCGTTGATCAGGGTTTATGTAACTGGTGGCAGCGGTTGAGTGAGGCGTTGAAGCTGTTCCTTCATAGCTCAGCTAGGTGTCGGAGCTCTGGCAGCTTGTCACAGAGCTTAGTCGTAAGATTTAACTGCTACAATAATCCTTGCAATAAACAAAATGAACTCAGTAGAACAAATAGCCTATTTAGAAATGGTGATGAGCTATGAACATAATCTGCGGATCAATCTAATGACTATCAATCACAGTCCGCAACACCATGATTGCTAAATTAAAATAATGCTACATGCTACCCTAGTCAGTAGTTATTATGTTCTTATTGAAATAATGAAAGTTAAAGCCTTCATAATGACGAACGGGCACAATTTGTGTCATGGCTATGAGATATACACAACCTTATTTGATAGAAATTCACAAACTATTCAGACAGTAGGAGACATACGAAATCATGGCCGCCCGTAGCAACAGCTCAAGCACAAGCTCAGCCCAAATGTTTTCATCTGATATGTAACACGCTCAATTATCAGAGCCTTTGTGACTGACTTTTGTGGATGATAATCACTTCCAAAGTATTAACGCAGCACCAATTATCGTGGAGTGTTTGATACACAGCAGTGCAATTATTGAAAACTGTACTTTACGATCACGTATGTCAATAATAGTTATTTTTATCGATCGTCGTTTATGCAATACAAGCATTTGAAAACATACTATTTCCATGTTTCCATGTACTATTCCATGTTGTCTGTGACTTCTGGAAAATCCCTTCTCGACATACCCCGCGGCCAGACGCCGCCTAGCTGAGCCATCAGTTGGCTGAGGTGCTGCGACAGATTATCATAACTGATACAATCCAAGTCCAACATACCCGACATTCCGGCGTCTTCTGAGCCGGTAAAATCCCTCCGCTCCCACACCCACTTCACGCCACCCTCCCAAACCCTCCCGGGAGCCCTCTGTTTCCCCGTCGACTCCGGTTCCCATCCACCCGGCCCCTCCGCCTCTCCTTCTCTCCTTCAACCAAACAACGCCCTTCAAAAGAGGAGTCTCTCGTCGCCGCGATCTCTCTCCGACCGCGGTCAAAGCTGTGAAGATGGGGCTCTTGGTCTCCTCCCTCGAGGAAAACATCGTGGTCGGGGGCGGCGGCTACGAGAGTAGACGATGATGGTATCGGACAGGATCGCCCGGATCACGAAGGATCACCCCGGATCATCGGGGATCGCGTGGGGGTGCGCCTCGTTCCACTCAGTTCCCTGACGAGATTATTGGTCCTCCTGTCAGATCTCTGATGGCTTCAAGTGGCGGAGATGCTCCGCTTTGAAGAAAGCCCGGCTAAATCCCCAAGCTGTCTGTCCACGCCCGCTTGTAATTCTTTAAGCTAGTGACTTGTCGGGAAACTCCTCGTCGTTAGCGCGCAGAGTGTGGGGATTTATACCGACAGCTAATGTGGCACATGTTTGTCGCCAACGCTATCTTTGATAAATGTCTACATTAACATGCTCGTAAACAAAATAATTTGGAGATTTGTTGTGCACGGATGTATTTTATCGGGTTGTTTCGATGACACGGGATGGGGTGGGATTTGATGAACAGGCTGTCCACGCGCGAACACGGTGGGCGTCGCCAGGGCCAAGTCAGAGCTTTGGAGCAGTGACTCAAATTACTGACAGAACACCAGCCATTGTGCGCGTTGTGAAACATATGGCACATGTGTGCGTTTGTGCAAAGTGTTGCAGCTAGTAAAAATCACCGCTGAAACCGAGCACTACTTTCTGCAGCGGTGGCGGACATTTTTTGAAAACACATCACTCGCTGCCGACCAGACGGCGATGACTCCTCTGCACGTGTTGCCTATCTCTGTTCACTTTCCACCCCCCTGCAGCCCGTTCTCTATGCCCTCCGCTTTCCCAACAGCAGCCAGCCACATTATACACCGCTCCCTTCAGATACGACATAACACAGAGCCCGCCTAACTGCCAAACTGTCCAATTAAAACGGACGGCCACTGTTCGTTCCCATTAGCAGCATCGGTCTATGAAGCAGCGTCAGCCGAGTCACGTCAGCTGACGGGCGATCACGTCGTTACATCACTCGGACCATCACCGATCCACCGCGCCACACAGAACGCCGCCGCCGCGCCGCTAACGCCACCGCAGCGCCGGTACCGCCGCCGCGCCACTTCTGGCATTCCGATGAGCAGCTACACATCGTGCCGCCGCCGCCACCTCCCGGGGTTCACATCTCTCGGCGATGAGCGCCCACGATACCGACACTTGCCGACTTCCTCCCGTCTACCTCCCGGGGCTCCGGGATCGGTCGATGATGAACCCGCCGCCGTCCATCCGTCAGAACCTACCCGGCAGATGGAACACATCCATCACCATCGGAATCAATCGCGCCGCCGCGCCGCCGCGCCGCCGTCTCCTGTGCCCCGCCACTAGCGGGAGAGAATCAGCACCGCGCGGCGCCGAGAAGCAATTTCGAGTCTCGACAGTCACGTCGCGAGGCACCGGGGTTGGCGAATTAGCCAGCACGAGGGGCGCGTGCCGACTTCGTCACACCCTTCGTCACACTGCTCTTCTTACTCTCCGCACGCATCTCGCACCCCGCCTTTTTCCTTAGTCTCTCTCATCTCTCAGTCTCCCCGTCTCGCCGTCTCTCGGCCTCCCGACTCGCCGTCTACCGTTCTCGCCGGCTCGCCGTCTACCGTTCTCGCCGGCTCCAGAGCGTCGAGTAATTATCCGCCAGAGTGGCACCCGAGATTAGCAGGAACGGGGCAGTGTTGCTCGCGGCACGAGCGGAAATTCCCGTCACCCGACGACCCAGCGGTGTCGGGGCGTCAGCAAGCGTGGTGGTGTTGGGCGTTTGAGACGATTGGATGGAGGTAGGCGGGTGGGTCTGAGCCGGGCTGGTACTGCGACGTACCGATAATCCTTTGATGATGTGCTGGTGATGTTTCGAAGTCTCTCGCCATAGGTAACGATTTGCCATCTGTAGGAAACCGCATGAAGGGAAATAAAACAAATTTGGTATTGCACCAAGAGGCTTTCTAACGAGCACTTCCACATACAACACACTTCAATGCTATAGATTTGACTATAGTTTTGGTAGCAGGATATTGAATCATAACTTAAGGAAGGAATGCAAAACAAATCTAACTTCTTAAAAGGTTCGTTGCAGTCCCTGAAATGCCCTTCAATCTACAAATTTTGTCAGCACTACTTGAACTTGAGCTGGAAAAATGGACTCTGCTTTCTTGATCGGAAGCTTTCCGCTGCATGTGCCAGCGAGAGCAACAAGGGCGATGGCAAACACGCTCACCCATGTTCCTCCCGCCATGAAGAAGACTGTCAGACAAGGTGTGTGTTGCCGTGCGCCCAAAGCCTTTAATGAGTATTTAACCGCCTGTCCATTCTCTGATCCATTTCGTTGCACGTTTGGTCAATTTAGGTCTCAAGTCTGAAATTATGTCAGGCAAAAGCATCCTTAGCTTTTCTACTGCGGTCTGCAAATCCTATGCCTGCTACCCTGCTTCTCAGGTCAATATTCTTCTAACCTATTTCACTTCAGTGGTTCTGGCTTTTCATGCATATGTATTACCATTGTGTGTATCTATTTTGTGTGTATAATAATATAATAATAATAATACCATTTATTTCATACCATCATTGGTACATATGGTTTCATGGTGGAGTCAAACAAATAAATACATACACAGTAAACACAGGCACACAGACACACTACAATAAAAAAGTTAGTGCGTGAAAGCACAATATAACCGGTAGGCGGTAGGACAAACTTATGACTGCTCAGCAATTTGCAGAAGTAATCGTTCGATATCGTTGATATTAAGTTTGTTCACGAAACTTTTAGTCGAGAGTTAAATGCATTTATAATACTGGAATGGCTGGCAGAAGAGAGAGCAAGAGCCATAGGGCCATATTCTTGGCGGATGACTAGATGTGCCTATACTGTAGTGCCGCTATGGGCTATGTCACTAGGAAGCAGCGTTGTGATGATGTCATTTTTACTGGACAGTAGTCGTTTATAGAATAGCATCTGTCTACAAGCTACAAGCATCGAACAAGGGAGAATGCCTAGGGCAAGACAAAGAGGATGGTTTCTTGGCGATCTAGAGACCCCTACCAATTATGTTTACACATGCTATATACAGCTCACGAAAAGCCCTTCTGTCACTAGCAACATTCCAAAGTTCACAGCCGTAAAAATTAATACAGCAATACCTAAACAGTTCCATCAGGATGTCTTTATTAGCACGACGTACTAGAGCACTAGTTGTTCTCAAGGCAATAAGTGCACTAATAAGGCACTAGTTGTTCTGGAACCTCTGTGCATAAGTGCATAATTGTGGTTTTTGTATGCGTGTGTTTGTGGTTGTACGTGAAGGTATGTATTTGTGGGTGTAAGTAATACGTGAGCTGTGATTGTGGCATGCTCCTGTTCCTAATGTTATGAATAAATAAATGAATAAATGAATGAATAAATACATAAATAAACAAACGTTATTAAAGGTTATTGGTTCTTTACAATTTGATCTGCCACTTTGGTCTGCAAGTTCGTAATCCGTACTTATCTTTGGCATTTCGAGGCATCCCCCTTGACAACGAAACCATTTTCCGCACCTTTGTTTGCATTCAACGCCAGCGTTCTTTCTCAAACGATCTCCCATCGATGACCTCCTCTCAAACCTTTGATATCGGTTGAGTGTTCTGGGCCCGTTTCTCACTTAGTCGGCCTCGTGACTGTCCGCTATGACCCTGTTTCCCCTGAGCCGGATCCTCGATCCCCCGCTGAATGGTGTAGTGGTTAGCCAGTGACGTAGTGGTGGTCAGCCCGTGACGCAGACCCGCTGCGGTGGCGCAGGCCTCCAGTGGGAGCCGTCCGCCGGCCGGTGTCTTCTGCCAGCACGGCTGCCCATGTCACGCTCAACACCGGCGCTCTGTGGCCAACATTGCGGTGTGCCGGCATGAAAGAAGCTGTGATGAACGGCACCATATATTTTGAGACTTTTCATTAACGCTTAATCTCGAGAGGCCCATTACTTAAGCGATTAACTTGGCGTAGTAAGTTATGTGGTCCCTCAAAAATTAAACCACCGCTAAGAGTACAATCAAGGGACACATCTTGCCAGCTGTATTTCATGACGGCCTGGCTTGTTCCCTCGCTTAAATATGTGTTAGAGCCTGCAGCCGCGGATGAAACATATGACTTGCTCCGCATATGAAACATGTGACTTAAAACATCAAGCCACGTTTCATCGTTTTGAAAATAAGACTTGGACGTGTCTTAGTCTTCTTCAGCAAACCATATCTTGCGTAATACTCCAGAGATAAAAATTTAATTTAACGTTGTGACTGATTAGTTTCAATTAAAGACAAGCAGCACAATATCTCAGCTGAAGACTAAATTGCCAGGCATTATTCGATGTCCAATCCGTGGAATGGATACGAAATAAATGGTACCATACATTTCAACCCAGGTCAAAGGGTCTGAATCGCCAAGAGCTTCAGCCAGACCAATGTGGGTCGACATCTGGCCTTGACTGCCACAGACGACGTTCCGCGAAACTATCCCGCTGCAGAGCTACGACAAAAACGAACGCTGTATGCGTGATTGCGTTCTTCACTCGGTGCATATCTATTAAGTCATGCGTGTGGCACAAACACATTCAGTCCAAGGCCGCTGCTTAATTAGCGCTCTTTAGCGTGTCCTTCGACTTGTCAAACGGACAAATCAGAAGGCACAAAGAAGACCGTGGCGGCACGTAGTGGCGACATCGACTTTGTGGTTTACACACCAGCTCGTCTGTGGTGCGTCAGGCTGGGCATCGTCAGCTGTTGTGAGCTGTTCACTGAACATACAGTGTGCTGTTCACTGAACACACAGTGTGCTGTTCACTGAACACACAGTGTGCTGTTCACTGGACACACAACGCTATTTTTGAAACGCTATTGTACTCACGTTTTTCAACCGATCTTTATATAAAAAACGGTTTTGAGCTTCTAACATATA
>JARFNZ010118977.1:0-12590 GCA_031763405.1 Balanus nubilus | reverse complement strand
CCCCCCCCCCCCCCCCCCCTACCCTACTCTGGCGAGGGTTAATTCAATCACCAATCAACTGACGAGTCACGACAGCCAAAAATAAATCCATTCAGTCAGTGTGAGTGTAAAAAAGGGATTGATGAGGTTTCATTCAAACATTCTGCTCCCGGAATGTTTGATTACCTATCCTATTTCTTTTAGCCGGTGTCTTTTTTTTACTACAGGTTAACATTTTTATTTTACTTTGCCAATTAACATACGCAAAAAACAGTTGCAGGCAACGAAAATGAAAACGCTCTCTTTTTCTCCTTGATATGGCTAACCCATTCCATAAGGCATTCTCCACAATATTCACAAATGCGTAAGATAAGACTCGTTCATTAATTTCTGTCGATGGGTTTGGCCTGTGAGTCAGCGAAGTTCTGCAGTCCATTGTACGGAAAGCGACCGATATTCATGATGCATTGTGTGTGTGCGTGTGTGTGTGACGTGCGTGTGCCCGTGTGCCTCTGTGTGTGCAGGTACAGCCGCGGCGGCCGGCTGCTGGCGGTGGCCGTGAACCAGCGCGACTCGGACGTCACCCGCCTGGTGTACCTGGGCGGCGAGAGTCGTGCCGTGCTCGTGGCGGACCTGCACGGCGCCGGGGCCACCGGCGTCCACCGCCGACACCAGCGGTCAGTCACTGCGGCTACTGGTCAGCGGCCCGCACTGCTCACCGTCTGTTGGCGACGGAGGAATCTGTCCTGCCGTGATGACATCAATGGGATGACAACAGATTAGTTTTGCTTATTAGAAAACACTGGCACGACCATAGATGACATAAATACCATAGATAACATAAAGTATTTATGTTATCTATGGCACAACCTATGCCCTTCAAAAACACTTTGTATATTATGCGACTATGTTCGAGCTCTTTGGAATTTTTATAGTCAGATTTCTTAGGACATATCTACGCAAGAATTTGTTTTCATATATTCCATCCGGAACTGGTTTCCGGTCATTTCGGCCGCAGCGAGAACTAAAAAGCATCCGGAGCCAATATGGCAGCCTCGTTATTCGTTATCATGGCGAATATGTGTTTATTATGCATTTGAGACAAATTTGTCACGACGAATCCAAACAACTTACCTGCAACGGTTACGATTCGGAATCGGAGAGTTACGACGATTTAAACTGGCATAAGATCGAACATTTAAACCCACTTTAGATCGAGGCCAATTTTGATAATGCGATAATTCAGTCAGTTGGGGAAATCGTCGGATTGGCCAGCACTACGTAGCTCTTCTCTTATCCATTGTCTCCGGACACCGGAGCCTGATATCACGATCCGGGTCACGTGACCATGACCACGTGACAAGGAAAGGGACCAATAAATGAAACGTTAGTGACCACTGACCACATAGTTCAGGTATGCGTGCTGTCTTAAGGAAGAAAAAAGTTATGTAAGATGCGCAGTTACGCTGAATGTCAATCACTTCCGGCTTGTCGCACATAGCCTCGATGTGCGCTGTTTGTCCGGACCGGCTGCCGGCTGCGACAGCCAGTGTAATTAGAGTGTAACGTGTCCGGTCGGCCCCCTGTGTGCATTGTGCAGGCAGTACTGGGTGGCCGGCCTGATTGGAGTGTGACGTGTCCGGTCGGCCCCCTGTGTGCAGGCAGTACTGGGTGGCCTGCCTGAGCTGGCTGGCGGATGACGCGCTGCTGGCGGCCGTCACCAAGCAGGGCTCGCTGGCGCTGCTGTCGGCGCTGGGCGAGCCGGTGCCGCTGTTGGTGGCCGGGGCGGAGGCCAGCGGCCGGCCGGCGCCCTATCTGCTACTCCACTCCCTGCTGGGCACAGACAGGTCGGTCAGCCACGACTGGACAGTGGACACGACCATTGCTCCTCTACCTCCGACCACCTGAGGCTCTTTCCCTTCATATGCTGGGAGTTAATCAAGCTTTTGTGATAAGGGCATCACTAGGTGATTTTCCCTGCAACTTGGTGTGTGTGTGTGTGAAGTCCATGTATAACATTTTTACCAAAGATATATCATATTTGGAATTCCACTTCCCACCCGATACCGACCGAAAGCTGGCGTTGATTGTGCTCCATGAGTGTGCTAGTAACCGTATGCATCTGTCGGCCAGTGTGGAGACGGGGCCGTCGGGCGGCACCGGCGAGTCCCCGCTGTCGTCGGCCCGCTCGGCGGCGCGTCCCCTCCGGCAGCGGTACTCGGTGGCGGCCCACCCGCGTCTGCCGGTGATGCTCTGCTCCTCTGGCTACATGGTCACCCTGGCAGAGGTGAAATGCCACGCGTAGGTATTTTGGAAATTATTTGACTGGTCACATTCAGCATGTGTTGATACGTGGGATTGACGGTACTGCCATCAAAGTAGCATTGACACCCAGTGTGATCGGTGCTATACCTGCAGCAGATATTGTACCCTCTCCGAGTTGCAGTATACATTCACTCCTTTCTAACGATCTCGGTCTTCACGTCAAATGAATGTAATGTCAATGGGCTGTTTTTCGCCGCAGTCCGCTGGCCATCTGCGATCGGTTTATATCATCGGCGAGGGATCTGCTAGCTGCCTTGAAGCCGAGTGAAGGTAGCAACACTACGAAGGGGCGCCGACTGCCGCCGCCCTCCACCCCTGCTTTGAAGCGGCCGTCAGCGGAACCTGACAAGGCTGCCGGCCCCAGCCGCCGGCCGGCTCGGCGGAGTAAGCGTGTCTCGTTCGCTGACCACTTGCGCTCGGAGGGGACCGTCGAGCGAGACCGGGGCGAGCTGTCGCCGGAGTCCGCCGCCGACTGGCAGCAGGTGAGGACTCTTTGCGGCCGGCTGATGGCAGCCCAGGCGCTCACTGTCAGCCGACCCGGCCGATGCACACAGGAGTGGGCCGGCCAGGCAGCCACCGTCGGTCGGCTGGCACGCCAGCTGGCCGCTGCCGTGCTGGGCCTTGGATGCGGCCGGCTAGGCGATCCACTTCGCCGTCTGCGGCGTCTGCTGCCGATGCTGGGCCGGCTCGCCGCGCTTGCCGCGTTCAGCGACTGGGGTGGACACGTGACGCTGGCCAGCGCCGGAGTGCTGGCAGCTCTCGTGGAGGGCACCCTGCGAATCTGCTGCCGGCTGCCGATCGAGAATGCTCTGGGCGCTCTGTCAGCAGTGAGTGACGCCCTCCTGTCAGCTGAGCAGTCCCAACGGCGACCAGACCAGAGTGGGCAGTGCGTCGACCAGCTGGAGAGGCTCCAGGCGTCGGCACTGTTCTCCGTCACCCTGCCAGCAGGCAATTCGTGCTCGTCAGGAGCGTCTGCCACGCTGAGCCCGCTGTGGCAGCGACTGCTGCGTGCCACTGGCCGGCTGTACAGCCGCCAGCGCGACCGGCTGACTGCCGATCAGCACAGACGGCTGGCGGCACTGCTGGGCCAGCTGCAGGCGCGTGTGCAGCGGCAGGGTCGGCCGCTGGCGGCGGTGCGGCTGCCGCGCCGCACCCCAGTGCTGCGACGGTACCTGGCCGGCGACTGGGCCGGTACGGAGGCGCGGCTGCTGGCTCAGCTAGACTCGGCGCTGGCTGGCCGGAGACCAGCGCGGCGAGCTTCGCGACCAGCGCTCGGTCTACTGTACCTGCACGTGGCTGGCGGCCGGCTGCGGCGCGCCCTGGAGACGGCTGACGCGACGCTGCTCCGCTGTGCGGCCGGCTCGGCAGGCCGCGCCTCCGAGCTCGAGGCGGCGCTGCGCCACCCGGCCGGCCGCCGACTGATCCGCAGCCTGGCGCGGCTCATGGCGCGCTACCACCTGGCCTCTCCGCTCTCAGTACAGCCGCCACACGACGCCCGACCAGAGCCGCCGCTCACCAACTCTGCAGGTAAACAGGACAGCTACTTGCCCGACATACAGGCACCGCAGGCTCATTTCGATGATCTGCCTGATTTTACTTTTGTATCGTCCGAAAGCTGTGTGTAGTTGGAATTTTGAGGGTTATCTAAGCGTTATTTTCCATCCCTGATAGCTGAGGCTATAATTCGGGAACTCTCCGCGGCTTTCATCCACAAGTTTGTTTTATTGCTACTCACAGGTATGCGTGTATGTTTATCTGCAGTCTTTCAGCACAGTGTGATTCCGCGGGAAGCGCTGACTGCTAACATCTCGAGCAACTATCTCACCGACGTCTGGAACCCCCAGCAGGCTTTTAAGGTAAGAAGTAAGGCTGTTCTGACTGGCGTTGTTCATAATAAACTTCCCTGTAGTGTCTGTACTCCAAGTAAACCCTGGCTTTCGGTTTCTTTCCGTGCACATATTGATTCTCCCTAAAATTATATCAACATGCTTTATGCTTACCGAATTGATTGGTTCATTCTGGAGTGATATCACTAGACAAGACTGATGGTGTGCACTGCAACTGTTTTGCGGAGTTTAATATTTTTGTCTCATCTTTTTTGTTTTCGGAGTAATAATACTTTGGGATACTTTGGAACACTATTAATTGTTCCTGATTTGTTATTGATTGTTCCTTGCATGAAACAATGAGCTTGAAACATATCTGCCAATTATTTAACTGTCGTTGAATGTGCCCAGATGCTGGTCTGCTGCGGTCTGCTCGACGAGGCTGTCTGGTTCGCCCGGGAGCTGGGCGACTGGAGGACTGCGCTGCTCGTCTGTGTACTAAAAAATCAACTGCCACCACACAATCGCAGGTTAGATTGCGTCATGCTGGTCTAAGAAGTGAGTTTGTAGAGAACACGCTTCTTAAACAATTAATTTTGGCTGTAAATTACATCTCACAGATCTGCTGTGCATACATCCATCGGACTAGTGGAATAAAATGCCTGGAAAACATTGTAGCGCACACATGTTCATCCCATTATGTGCTGTGTTCTGACGTGCGCATGTGTGTCGGTGGGGCGCTGCAGGTGGTCAGCGGCACTGTCTGCCGAGCGGCTGCTGTCGGCGCAAGCGGCCTCCTATCTGCCGCTACCGGCCGCCAGTCTGGAGGTCAGCTCTGTGCGCCGCCTGCTGCTGGCCGCCCTGCTGGCGGGCGTGGCGCTGGTGCCCGCCATGCTGGCCGGCCTGGTGCGCCTGCTGCGTCAGCCGCTGCCTCAGCTGCCGAGCCTGGTGCCGGCGCGGCAGCCGCTGCCCGCCGTGCCGCTTTACCTGCCGGCGGCCGCCACTACCGCCGCCGCTGACCAGTTGTCAGACCCGGCCGGCGACCAGGAACTGACTGCCCGCCGCCACCTAGCCGAGACGGTGCAGAAGATCCTGTCGGTCTTGCGGGCCGCCGGACTCCTGGAGCGATGCACACTGCATTACCTTACTGCTCTGAAGCAGGCCTGTCGGCGACGACAGTGCGAACAGGTCAGGTAATATTACTCTTCCTCTGACGGCATCGTATACTCGTCTTTGTTTGACGCCTGTTGGTTATCAGTGAAAACTGTGTTCGATAAGTACTAGCGTGTTTTCCTATTTCAGTCTCATCAATGAATATTTATTATCCTGCGGCGGCGGGTGTGGTAGATGACCATCTGTATTTTTGGGGTATTGCAAAAAATCAAGTGAATTCAAACTCGGTGACTCAAGGACTGTCTGCAGGCATTTCGCTCTCCAACACTGGATACCAGTCTGGAGGGTACATTGCGCCAGCTTCGAGCGCAGTTGGCTGGTGATGGCGGCAGCAAGCAACAGCAGCAGCAGCAGCAGCAGCTGGCGGACACGGCTGCACACTTTCGACACCTCTGTCTGCTGATGTTCCTGTTGCACACGCGAGACCAGCTCACTGGCGCCTTTCGAGCCATACAGGTATGTTTCAAAGTTCACGCAACGCCCGGCTATTTCCCCACACAAGTAGTCTCAGCCAGAGGCTCGTTGACCCGTTAATACGTCAATCAAGAGTCCCTTGTTTTAATGTTTATCGCTTTGATCGTTAACGCCGCAGAGACGTTCAGACTCCAGCATTGGGTTGAACCGTGGCCTGCCATGCCTTCTTCCTGTGCTTGGTTAATAAAGCAACGCTATCATGCAAATGAGTAATGATGCGCAAAAGGTGAGCACGCCTGCGAGTCTGATAATCTAGCTTACATTTTTAACACAAATTACATGACAATGGCCACTAGAGGCACTGCCAAGAGGCCTAGTTTTTATGTACAAATCAGTACACTAAATGCCAAATGGCAAGATGCTGTATACTTCCAGTGCATAGAATACCAGAACAATAGAACCCCATGCCCTCCCTATATGTTGAACCGGAGTTATCAGCCTTACCAATGTCAGTACCCAACTCCATCATGTATGCAGTGGGAGAGGACGCAAAACATTATGTTCACAACATTCAGCCCCTGACGGAGAAAGTCACTGCCTGTTCAATTGGAAAACGCTACATCCGGGTACAAGACATGAAGATGGTTGTCGGACATGCGGTTTCGAGGCAAACTAACAACTCCTTCGCACTGAAAATTGGCGCCCAACGTGGGGCTTAGACGATGTCATAAAGCTGTTCGGAATGGAAGAAGTGGAAACTCTGGACCTGAAGAATCTCTAATTGTGTATGAGAGTTGGTGTCTATTTGTGTCTTAAAGTGAATCTAATTATGTCATTCGCGGTACATGCATAAGCATCCCGTACGGGTGGATGGGTCACATCGAAGAGTCTGGTATTTGTGCTCCAGTCACATTGTTGTTTTGGCCCTTGTAGCGCATTAATCACCGTCACTTCCCTGTCAACTGGTATCGTGAAGATATCCTTACTCATTTTCTTTAGTGACTAGATCTCGATAGTATCGGTCGGTGACATTTCAGATGCTACTATATGTTGTATTCGATTGTCTCATTCCCTGCATTGAGGGTGATCCTGACAGGATGTCGCTGTTTCAGTCGGAGCCGGTGACGGTCACTACAGCTGCCAACTCAGCGGTGCAAATCGTCTCACTGACGGCTACTCTGCAGCCGATGTCATCCCTGGCTGGCTGGTCGGCAGACCTGGCAGCGCTGGCTCTGGACGCCGTTCTCGGCGTAGACCCTGCCGACCAGACGGAAGTCGCCCAGTTGACCGCGCCGCTGGCCCAGACTCTCAGCGACTTGGTGCAACTATCTGACGCCAATCAGCAGCGACTGCGGCTGCTTCTGAGCCGTTGGGGAGACGGCCGCATGCCTCCAGCTGCCGAAGGGTGCCCGCTGGCGCAGCACATATGTCCGGTCGGTAGTGTAGGGCAGCAGCTGCTTGACAGCTGTCGATTGCAGCAGTTGCGACCCAGCAGCCAGCTGCAGCTGTTGTCGGATGGTGACTGGCTGTTTGGTGGCCCGACAGATCCATCGCCGCTGGAGACCCAGCCGCCGTACCTGGCGTTCTTGCGGACTGTGCTGGACGTAGCAGCGCCGGCAGGGCTGGCCGTCACTCCGGCGCAGCCGCTGCTGGCCGGCTGGCAGCGCTGGCACGAGCGCAGCCAGCTCGCCTCCCCTGCCTTCTTGGCAGGCTACAGAAAGATGGTGGCCGCTGCGGGTAACGGAGCTGAGAAAGAAGAGCCCACGCTTGATGGATCCGCCTCCAAAGGCAGCATGACTGTCACGGGAGCTTCGGCTGGCTTAGGATTGGGCGCTACCCCGGCGTTGGCGTCTGAAGCCGGCGCTGCGACTGTGCGGTCGGTCAGGTCGAGCCTCTCGGCAGAACAGTCAAGCGGGACAGCAGCACGGGTCCGTCGGGGACTGTTCCGCTGCGTCAGCTTCAGTGACATCTGGCGACCGACTGGGGGTGATGAAGAGTTCCTCTTGGCCGGCGGTAGCGAAAAGGCACGGTCACTTCAACAGAGGAGACAGCGGAGTCGGTCGGCGGATGCCACTGTCGGCCGGGGCAGGATGCAGTCATCTGGCCGCTGCTGGCAGACACTACCGCACCAGAGGGCTGAGCCTACCATTTCTGTGGTCAATCCCACTCAGGATAGTGGTGATGGTGGTGGTGGAGACGGCGAATCGCTCAAACACCCAGCGCTCCGCCTCTCCAGAGGAGTCAGCGTGCCTGGGCTGGACAAATACGAGCGAGTTGAGAAGCTGATGGGCTGGTTTCTATTATGGCGTCATCGTGAGATTCGCATGGACCTTGTGAAGCCTTTCAGCGGCCCGCGCATCGCATTGCGACCTACCATGCCCGACATACTGGTCTATATCTGGTTGACTGATCGTTTACCAGGAGGCCACGGCCAGGGACGGGGGCGCTTGGCACCAGGCCGCGGTCTAGGTGAAGCTGCGCACATGGAGGCAGATATGGCCAAAGCGGGCAATAACGCGGACACTAGCAGCAGCGATGACAACGCCATGTTTGACGAGAACGAAGGCGAAGATCCGATGATGCGTCATCGAGCCGAGTTGACGAATCGAGGCAGGAGTAACCGTTACGGTGGTCGCGACGGCTATATGGATCAAGTAGACGGTTACGGAGCACACGACTCACGACAGTATGGAAGGTTAAACACTGCCGTGCCAGGTTACGGTAACCAAAGTGGACAGCGAGGGTATCAAGGTGGGGGCAACCTATACCAGGCCAATGAGAATTCGCGGTCCTCTTCTCGTAGAATGGGAGACAGAGGATATGGTAACGCACCTTATCAGCAATATGGGCGAAACCAAGATCCACGGAGCTTCAGCAACCAAACTAGAGGCCAACGATTCGGTGAACCCGAGTTTGGCCGCCGAGGCTTTGAGGACACTGGGCAAGACGGTTTTGGTGAGCGGCGTCCACGCTATGACGACCAATCATACCGACCCTATGACAGGCGAGCGGTCCCAGGCACCAGGTACGGCGGGAGTGCGCCACCAGCCCCGGGCCGACGCACCGGTGGTCAGCAGGTGCGCTTCGGCGGCACGTCGGGTGCTAACGGCGCCGAGAAGTGGGGCAGCTGGGACAATTTCCGGGCGGCGCCGGTCAGTGTGCGCGCGGGCCGTTCACCGTCGCGCTCCTTCAGTGCTCAGCCGGCTGTCCGGGCTGGGGCCTCCGCACCGCGTCCGAACGGATGGAATGACAACATGCGCACTCTGGTGTCGCCGCCGCCGCTGAGCGGCCCCGGACGGCCGCCGCCCGAGCCGCCGGCCGGCTGGGAGCGCCCGAATCGCGGCGTTCAGCGGACCACACCGCCGCTTGGCCTTCCAGCCGGCACGGCGCCCGGCTGGGACAAAACCCTAAATGCAGTACGCATCGGGGCGGCCGGCGCTCAGTGGAAACACATGCACGGTCTGGACAAGGTAGAGGGTGATGAGTGTTACATGGTGTACGATGACAAGATAGTCCGCATGGAGAACTTCACCGCCGATACGGGTGCCACCATCGATGTGGTGGAGAAGGTAGCCGTCTACAGTCCGACAGGCAGTGTCCGCGTCGGCTCCGGCGGCAGTGCCCGTGCAGCTGCTGCTGGCCAGCTATCACGAGACCCGTCAGCCAGCCGGGCACGCGGCCGCGATGGTGCCCCCTGTGTCGACTGTGAGTGGCAGCCGTGGTCCTCGTCGAATCTGGGTGGGCAGCGACAGGCGCAGTCGGCGCCGCCCATGCGTTCCACTGTGGCACTACCGACAAACTCACTGCAGGTGCCAAAATCTGCCGCCCCCGGTGGTAGACCCGGCTGCGTTGACTGTGGCGAATGGCAGCAGTGGTCGTCGTCCACGTTGAAGTCGGCCGCGCCAGCGTCGGAGCGGGCAGAGACGCCGCGTGGCCCAGCATCGGAGCGTGCCGGCTCGGCGGCCGCCGCGCCGTCCCGTTCGGACATGTCCATGTCTCGCCAGTCGGAGCTGTCGGAGCGCTCAGACCTCATCAGCCAGTTGTCTGACGAGGTGCGCCAACTGCGTGAGGAGCAGCGCCAGCTGAGGAGAGAGCTGGCCGCCCGCTCACCCACCTCAGCCACCGACGTCAACATACCACAGCTGACCCGGCACATCGACCAGATCAACGACGCTCTGGAGGTGGGCCTTGCTCGCCTGCAGCGGGGCGAGGTGTGGCAGCCACAGCCTATCCACGTACCCATCTCACTTCAACCGTACGTGCAGGCCATGAGACTGCCGACGCCGCTGCTCAATGTGATAGTATACGACCCCGAGTCGCGGCACAGTTCCCAGCCGGGATCTCGGTCCGCGTCTCGGCCGGGATCTCGGTCCGCGTCCCGCCCGGGCTCTGGTCGGACCGACAGTTCTTCAGTAGCCGAGCCGGATGCCGGCTACCGGCGGATCAACGCAGAGCAGATCAGTCAGCTGGTGGCAGAGGAGGTGAGGAAGGCGCTGCGGGAGGCTGCGCCCGCCTCAGCCGGCTCCGAGGGCCGCCAGTCGCAGCGGCGGCCTCGCTCCACCAGCCCAGGGCCGGCCAGAAACATCATCGTGCACCAGCCGGTGCGTCGCACCCACAGTCACGATCCCAACACGGCCTCGTCGCCGTCAGCGCGGGCGGACGGCTCCGGCTCTGGCTCCGGTCGCCAGTCGTCTCGGTCATCGTCGCCGCCACCTTCCGTGTCGCCGGGCTCGGCGCCGCCGGCCGCCTACCGCGACTACCCGTTCCTACTGCATCTGGAGGACGGCGGCGCCGCCGAGCAAATGGCAGCCCGGCAGGTTAGGGCCGTCCAGGAGAGCCCCACCGCGCGCAAAATAATCCAGCTGCTGCGGGACACCGACCCCTCGGCACCCGGCGGCGAGCCCGACCTGGTGGAGCGCGTACTGGGCGTCCATAAGCGTGGCCTGGGAGGCATCTACGACAAGAAGACAGACAACATGCGTGCCATTCAGTTGCTTCACGATCTCTCGGAGGATGAGGAGAAGGCCGACCACCGCACTACACAGGAGATCCGTCAGCTCGACGACGAGATTGCCACGCTCAAGCGCACATTACGTGCGTTGGACTCAACCGAGAAGCTGTCGGTTTGGCGCTCGCCGAGTGACGAGCTGCGGTATCTGCAGGACAAGGTGCGTCAGATGGACGGCAGTGGCCCGCGGAACGACGTTGCGGCTGCCGAGGAAGTGGTGGTCGCCCGCAAGGACGGTGCTGAGCATCAGTTTGTCTCGGAGGGCACCGGCTCCGAGTGTAAAGTGAAGCAGCAACGTCGTCCGACCGGCCAGAAACACACCCAGCTTGTGTATGATACCGGACAAAAGAAGTTCCCGGCTGCGACACCAGCTGGCGGTGTCCCGCCGGACCGGCCCGCTGAGCGAGCTGCCTCTCCGTCGGCCGCAGCCAGGACGCCCTCGCCGAGACGACGACGTGAGAAGCGATTGCCGGGTGTCGAGGGCCACATGGACGTGGATTTGTCGGAGGACGAGCCGCCGCCGCCGCAACGTGTGCACCGCCGTTTTGCGCCAGCGTCCAACAAGCCGGAGGCGTCGCGCTCCACGCCGGACGCCGCCGTGGCCCAAGAGCGGCCGGCCGTGCCGTTGGTTTCTCGCTCCGTTTTCGAAACGACTCGCGCTTACCAGACAAGCGGAGAGGACCGTTACATCCGCGCTGCCGACTTGGAGCCGGCGCGGTCCGGACCGCTGGCCGCCTCCTCCACCGCCGAAGAGATCGAGATCGGCTCGTTCACGGTCAGTGATACGGACAGGAAGGGCATGGCGCGACCCGCCACCACCCGTGATGCCCTGGGACTGGTCGAGGGACACGACGCCGGGCAGCAGATCTCGCGCGAGAGGATCACCAGGACGGGAGGCGAGCAGACCCGGCGCCGTTTACAATCACCACCAGCACCATCACCGGCGGCACCGGCACCAGCCATTCCGGTGAACGTGATCTCGGTGCAGGAGACGGGCGGACCGCCAGTGCCCTCCTCGACGGTACCCAGCGACCCACTGCTGCGAACGGTGCCCAGCTGGGGCCGCCAGACGGACTCGGCAGCCGGCGTGACCAGCTCGGTGCTCAAGAGCTACCCGAGCTACCTGGCGGCGCCGGAGCAGCAGCGGCCGGTCTCCGAGGAGGAGCACACGCTGGACCTCGGCCCGATCCAGATCGGCATCAGCCCCAACAGGATCGTCGGCAAGCTGACCGACATCGGCACCAAGCTCGGCCAGGCGGTCGGCCTGGTGGAGCAGCAACAGCAGGACAACGATCAGATCCGACAGGTAGGTCTCGGCATGCCGGCCGCCCCATTGTCGGCCCTGTGTCGAGAATGAGATCCACAAATGCACCTGACGTTTCTTCGTGATGCTGTGCCTGTGTCTGTCCCTCTGCACCTTGATGCAGTTTTCCCTGTGGAATGTTTTTTTTTTTGTTGGGCATTGGGCCTGCTTCTGGCATGTGCTTTCTTTATATTGTTTTCTGAATATTTTCTTTGGGGTTATTTTGTTGAACCACATATTTCGCTGAGTCAAGTTTATTGCATGGGCACTGATCTGCATCAGGCAAGCTAGAAACACGTAAATAAAGTGACCCGACTATTCTCTACCAGTCATTGCATTAAACTTTGCACTGCTGGGGATTGGCGCCGGACACCGACTCCCGGAGTTTTAATTACCCCCCCCCCCCCGAAATCTCGAAACAACGTCACACAAGTGGTAAATAGCCTTAAATAGCTCGTGACAAAAACTAGCGAAATTACACGTCATTTTAGATCAGGTCACAATTGAAGTCACTATTGGGCAACGAAGGTAAAATTGTATCGTATTACAAGTAGCTTGGATT
>JARFNZ010118966.1:0-12590 GCA_031763405.1 Balanus nubilus | reverse complement strand
CCCCCCCCCCCCCCCCCCCCCCCCCCCCCCCCCCCCCCCAGAGCGGGGCAGGGGACAGAGCAAGGCAGGGCGACAGAGTGCCGTCGCTGGGCCCGCCCCCCGGCGTCTCTGGGCTGTGATTGGCCGGCATCGCGGTCCGACAGGTGTCGGCCGGCCGCCGGCCGCCGGCTGCCTGCCTGCCTCGCTCGGTGGACGGTCTCTCGGCCAGTCAGTCGGATAGAGGCGGTGCTGACGGTGGTGAGTGTCGCTCCCTCTAACGACGCCCTCACTCTGCTGGCTACCCTGCTCTGACCTGCCCGAGCTGATCTGACCTGACCTGCCCCGAGCTGATCTGATCTAAACTGCGCCGAGCTTATTTGACCTGACACGACACGACCAGCGTCTTACCGCTCTTAAGGTAAGTTAGTGTGCCGTCAGACATTCAATCATTATTTTCTCTTATTTGACTCTTTGCCTAATACTATATGTCACCAATGTTTGACCGTCACGGATGCAGTGGTGTATTTATGGCAACAGCGAGCTGCGTTGTGACCTGCGCGTCTTTGCGCAAATCTGAGCCTGCTATTACCAAAATTATGAATACGTCGGCAG
Organism: Balanus nubilus; assembly: GCA_031763405.1. NCBI lineage: Eukaryota > Metazoa > Arthropoda > Thecostraca > Balanomorpha > Balanidae > Balanus > Balanus nubilus. Next base: position 11,999 of record JARFNZ010118966.1, on the reverse strand, counting down.
AGTAATTTGTAAGACTTTTGAAAAAATGTTACAAACTACGATCATGGGGCCGGTATGAATTGATATACGTAAGCCAGTAGACGGCAGTGGCAGATCATGTCATGCTTATATTACCTAATTACCTATTTAGGTCGAGTTTGTGGTATTATTAAATGAACCGATTTAATCGTGATAGGTTTTGTCAGGATAATCACTTTGATTAAATTATTTTTTCATAATTTAGCAGGTATTCTTACGCCTCCTTGGTTGACTTGGATCCCGTTTCACTAAAAGGCTACGCAATCGGAAAAGTACTTCCACGATCGCTCTACATCTGCGTCATAATTGTCGCATAAGTTTATCACCTCTACAAAAGCCAAGAAGGGTAGGGGCTTCGTAGATCTTGTTTACTCCGCGGTAAGTCAATTGCCGCTTCACTCGGGGATGTCCAGCACTTGGTAGTGGTGGTCCATTGATAAATATTTTGTGTGGTAAACATTGCAAGATGGCGGCATTGTAGCCCCACATTTTCATCGGAGGAAGTATTTACTTTGCCTTGTGGTTTGATAAATGCAAAATAAATTTGCGAATAATATTAATACATTTTTAATACCTTTCACCTTCGAAACAGCAATTCAGATTTCTGGCATGTTCGGTACCTGAAAAATATTATCCCTGGGATGATTCTCCAATGTAATTGTAAAGGGGACTGTGGAAATTTTCCATGATCTTGGATAATCATCCAAAATTTTCCAGATACCGAACGCAGAGTTAGTGACTTGACGTCAATGCCGAGGCACATAGATGTCACGCCGTAAGTTTGATAAAACACTTTCTACGAAGCACGACCAAATGCATCTGAGGCTTGTGATCGGTTAATATTTTACGATTCTACTCCCCCAACGTATGGATAGTTTTCATAATGCGGGGGTCAGACATTCCTATCGGACGTATTGGCTTCGCTGACCATTTTACACTGTTCTGATCGCTTATTATCACCCCAAAATATAATTGGCGGTTTGATTTTAGCCATTTGACCAACCCTGAACCAGTCGTCATGGGATTTTATTTATTTTTACAGCGCAGAGATGAGAGAGTAGTTTTGTATGCCTTGCATTGCTGTATATCTTCTAGAAGATGTTTGCAAGTGCAAGTGTTCTTGTATTTTACGAAGTTTGTGATGAAAGCATTCCACATTACCGTAGATCCGCTCGTTTTTATGTTGGGTACGGTTCAGCCGTTGGCGTGTTCCATACCGTTACGCGATCATCTTGATCCTGGAGAACGCTGGTCTTGTATTCGAGCTCTAAAGCCTGTTTACGTGTGGAGGAAAACGTGTGGTAGTACACGGCCTTTGTCGTTATTAGCTCATTTACAGATTTAGTTGAAAGTAAAAGAGGTAAGCTTACAGAAAAGGGAAAAGTTTAAGGGTGTTGTCAGAGATTTGTGAGGAAGTGTTGGGTCAGTCTTAAACGAAATAGCACTTTGGATTCGAGGTCAATGACCTAAACTTCAAGTCTTTCGATATACTGAAAATTTGAGATTCAAATGAGGTTTTATTTCTTCTTTTTTGGTGGGGTATTCCACACTTCAATGTCACTGTCATTGTACTGCTGTATCTCGAAATAACCTTTTTTTAATGTTGTCCGAACGGGTCCGGGCACTTTGTTTGGCTGATTTTTCAGGATCAGGCACGGACAGAATTTTGTGTTGAAACCTTAAAGTTCGTGTCGCAAAGCCGCTGCGCTGCCCTTGCCGCTCATAGACTTCTTCTGACCACGGTCGCTGCCATTATAACCACTTGCCTACCACCACAGTCAAATACATATTTGTATAGGCCGCCCGGTGCATTCACTGGAAATTTATCGATAACAAATTTGAAGGATGCCGAGCAACAGTTCGCGCGAGGGAAATGCAATTTGTATTGGTTTTAAACAAGACATGCATTTAGCTGCAATAAATCAGTTTATTCGGATTATTTCAAGGATTTATTACATTCAATCTGAAAACTATTCACAGGATAGCATCTTAATGTGGTCTGGTTTAGTTAGTAACCTATATTAGTGTATGACTGATTACCCGTTCGCCATTGCCGCACAGGTTATCACGAAAAGGCCACTCAAGAACAGATTTGTTTGTAGCTGGTGACTAGAAACCGCAGGTTGTTGTCAGTAGGTCTCGTGCCATTGAATCTTAAGAGTTGATTTTGCCTTTGGGCATGTTGCTACAGGCATGCACTTAACCCGCGCCCCGATGGGCTATTTCCGACGCCTGCCTGCCGGTGAGGGGGGGGTGGCGTTTCCCCCCTACGATCTCCGAAACTGCCAGGCCGATTTTCAAATATAAAACGGCATTCGATAGCCTTGTGCACGAACGTTCAGAATAATATGGGAAATTTGATCCCATGGTCACTTATGACGTCACAGGTCAGGTCAAAAACCGAATTTATGCCCGTTTTCGCTTGTTAGGATTGCCGGGCAAAATAAAGATAGTGAACGCATAAGAAGCTACTGAATCGGCATGAAACGTGTCCTTGCCACTTCCAAGTACCATTATAAGCTTACCTATGGTAGTCATGGGTCAGGGCAAGGTAATCCGAGGTCGCGAAGTCGAAAAGATCAAACTGCCGGTTTTGGTCATTGGATGGTATACATGTTTCTGGGTCAGTTTTCGTCAAGAACGCGAAAAATATCCCTAAAACATTGTTTTCTCCATTGACATCGGAGAAAAATGAAAATAAGAGAAATCATCGGAATTCGTAGAAACGTCGCGGGAAGTGGCCGTTTATGGCCTTTGAAAGGTCATTACTCTCACTATGTGTGGAATTGATGTCGGAAGGGGCATGCAAAGTTTGGTGACGCTACTGGCGTCATTTTGGGAGCTATCAGGAAAAAGGTAAAGGTGGCGTTCCCCTCCCCCCCATCGGGGCGTGAGTTAACCCGCGCCCCGAAGGGCCGAAACGCCCCCCCCTCCCTTTTTTCCAGATATCTCCCAAAATAACTCTAGCAGCGTCACCAAATTTTGCAGGCCCTTCCGACATCACTTCCACACATACTGGCCAAAGAAAAATAATGAGGTCATGATAGGTCATCTGCAAATGACGTCAGAGTGACGTCTTGTTTTCCCATTTTAGACCAAAAATAGGAGTTTGCGAGAAACGCGCTGAGGCACACAGTTTCAAAGATAAAGTAAATTGCTTGATATCAAAAGACTGAGAATGTACCGGACTACCAAACTGCTATGTCGGATTTTTAACTTGGGCGAAATTTGAAAATTGCTAATTAGTCAAACTCAAAATTTTTAATGATTACCATATTTTCCAAAAATGAAAAAAATCAAAAAACCGGAATACATTTGTTACAGACTACTTCGATGCATATTTGTTCCAAATTTGAAGTCAGTGTCTTCAAAAATGACTGAGTAATGACCTTTCAAAGGCCAAAAACTGCCACTTTTCATGACATTTCTACGAATTCCAATGATTTTCCATATTTTCATTTTTTCCGATTTTCATGGGGAAAACAATGTTTTACGGTCATTTTTCGCGTTCTTGACGAAAAGCTGACTCCATAACATGTATTACAGTTTCCAATGACTAAAATCAGCAGTTTTTTACCTTTTTGACCTCGTGACCTCGGATGACGTATGACTACCAAAAGGCTCAGAATGGTACTTGGAAGCGTCAGGAACACGATTCATGCCGATTTAGTAGCTTATTATTCGTTCAATACCGATATCTTACCCGGCAATCCCACCCGGCGAAAACGGGCAAAAATTGGGTCTTTGACCTGAACTGTGACGTTATCAGTGACCTTAGCATCAAACTTCACATGTTCTGAAAGTTCATGTACAGTGCTATCGAATGCCGTTTGAGTTTTGAAAATCGGCCCATTAGTTTGGGAGATCGTAAACGTCCCCCCCCCCCCTATCGGCGGGCAGGGGGCGGAAATAGCCCATCGGGGCGCGGGTTAATTGTTCTGTGGTCTCGCGCTGCAAAATTCAAACTACTGCAAAACTATATTGCAATTATTCTAACCCTCGCATGCTTATGCGTATGCGTTAACATCTTGCCGGAAGAATAAAATGAAAAAGCTCACCAGCTCCCATGTTGATAAAGCTATACTTTAAAAGATAAAGAAGCGAAACAACGTAAAACCACTCATGCAGGAGTGTGATCATTGAATAATTTTGATTGCTGTTCAAAAATCGAGGAATAACTGAAGTCCCGGACCTAATGAGACCAGAAATGCTCACAGGGTTTCGGTATGGATTTTACGGAGAGCATGACAGCAGAAAAATGCACCGAATGGCATATGCTAACCTAATAGTTTTTGTAAATGGTCTGGAGTGCGTGAAGTACATTGATGCACTCGTCGGCTGATTTAAGCACTTTTGCACAACTAGCCCCGCTGCGCTTGTTTATTTACACATTCGTGTTTAAATCAGCTTTGCACTTGCATCAATATGCTTCATGCTCTCCGGACCATTTTTCGTCAGGATTAAAAGCTCATCGATCCGTCAACTCTTCACAACTCGAACATGTGGTGCTGACGAGGCAGGGAAATCAGGGCAGTCGCGCCTACCAATTGAACTACGTAGGATAAGAACAAAAGTCTAAGTGGACGTGGCACGTGAATCAAGCATTAAAAAAGTATGGTTATACACATGCATGCAAGGTAATTGGAGCGTCCTTGCACAGAAATTTACACGTTCTGTGGTCTAGCGATCGTGTATCTAAATTGCGGTATGAAACGGTTAAATTGCTCTTGGCAAGTTAAGTGGATCGAGGAAAAGTGAAATGATCTTGTTAAATCGAAAGCGTGCTGAATACTGACACAGCTATTCACCATTTTTATTTCGTTTGCTGTGTCATGTCGCATTAAAAAATATTAACACGAACCTGGGTGAGATGTGGCTAATTGAAGAGCCGTGGTGTAATTTATTTATTTGAATTTTGAGTACAACAAAAATAGGTAGGTACTACCAAGTTCAACGTATCAAAACAGATAAACGTAGCTCGATGTCATTTGTGAAAAATAATCAAATGCAAAGTAGAAATGAAATTGAAATCCAGACCGAGTTCAATATTGACATTCGATCGAATCCAACTTCAGTACCTTTGATTACATCATGGATTGCGTCAATGTCGTTTTGGGCTTTGACAGGCAGGCCCATGGAAATGGGCCTCAAGTTAATTAATGCAAAGTAGGCTGCTAATTCCAATTAAGCTTTTACTTTGAGATAAACGGCCCGTGGAAACGGCAGTTCTTCCATTTTAATTTGAAGAGGATGAAATATAAGACCTTCCTCCGCGCTGAATCAGCGAGCTAATTCGAATTAAATGTTCTTTTTTCCATATGCGATTCTGAACTCGCGTTTTTTCACGGCATGATGTTTGGCGCGTGGATCCTCCAAAACAAAATAGTTCCAGTAATTCAGAAAAGTTGAATTAGCGACCGTTTGGTATCATTTACTTAATTCGAATTAACGTCGCAGTGGCCATAGAAAAGGAAAGGATACTTAACTCAAGTTAGCGAGGGGTTTAAATTTGAGTAACGAATTTGAATTAAATTGAAGCCCATGGAAATGAGGTATGTTAAAAAACGACGTCCAACGCTCGCCAAGTTTCATCTTAAGAAGCCTAAATCGGAGACCAGATAGCTCAGGCATGATTTCCTTTAAAGCCACTTATTGGTAGCTCTTGCGTGTTGCTTGTGTCTAACGCTGAAGTTCGTCGAACGAAATTGAAAATAAGATTGCTGATACGTGTTTATACGGATAGACCTGCCCAGCGTAAGTTTGATCTGAGTAATCCAATTTATATGGGAGGTCATTGAACGAGTTGCATGCATGTCTAACCGAATCATATTCAGAGTTATCTTCCCTGGAAGCGACCAACGCGTCAGGGCGGGACAGGGCACGGATCCGGATGCGTTTTCCTTTTCCATGAGCCGCGTCCGCCAACGCTGCCAGAAATCGTCAGAAAATAGATCTAGGGGACTTTCGATTGGTCGATTTCCGAGATGGGAAGACTGAACAAGAGCGGGACCCACGCGGAAGCGGGCCTGTGACGTGACTCTGACCACACCGCCCGACCACATTCCGCTGCACCGAACACGTGCCGGGATGCTTAGAACACGATTCAGTATGTTCACGGATGTTATGTGGTTTGAAGGCTGGTGGTCATTGCTAAGTGCTGCCAATGCGCAATGTACATCGCTCTTACTCAGAAGTCACCGATACCGTTCACCATTTGTTTTTCCTCTATGGAAATACCGCGTAGTGCACGCCCACTTTGTGGCGCTCACCACGGATAGATTGGTTTAAGCAACTTGAGGCATCACATAGAACAGGACTATTGGCTAAAACAATATGAAAGGATAGGTATTTACTATTTTCGTTTGTCTTTGGTTAAGAAAGTAGTGGAGCTAATATAGTTCTAGATAGTGAATTCCTTGGTTGTTTTTGTTGTTCTCTTATAACCCGCGTTCTTGGAACAATAAAGATCTTTGGCTGCCAAAATACCCGGCATGACTCGATCGGCAATGCATCAGCTGGCCAGAGGATGGTAGTCATCAGCTGGCCAGAGGATGGTAGTCATCGGACTGCAGAATCGTCTAGTGAGACGGTGGACAAAAATGATTTGGGTCAGCCGAAAATGAACACATTTATTTGTTCTTGGGCTATTCTGAGTATTGTTGTCCAAGAAAAGCTCGGCATTTATCAGTTTCACTGTCATTGAGGGAATGACATCCCAAAGTGAATAAATTGTCGTCCCTTTTGGACGTTGGAATTAACCCAGCTTTTCCTTTTAGCCTGGTTCACCAGCCACCATGTGTATCTGACAGCGTCTGCCCTGGACACTGTCAGATGCACATCGTCTGTCCTGACTGTGGGTCTGTCCCTGCCGACTATGTCGTCCTCTTCAGTGCCCCCCTGCTGACTGTGTCGTCCTCTTCAGCGCCCCATGCTGACTGTGTCGTCCTCTTCAGTGCCCCCCTGCTGACTGTGTCGTCCTCTTCAGTGCCCCCTGCTGACTGTGTCGTCCTCTTCAGTGCCCCCTGCCGACTGTGTGTGGCCGGTCACCCTGCACCCGCTGATCGAAGGTCCCCTGCGCCGCCCTCAGATCGCCGTCCGTCAGCCGCCTGGGTGACGTCATGACGGGCACGATGGAGTTCCAGCGGCTGCCCAAGACGGTGGTGCCGCGCCACTACACGCTGCACCTGCACCCGGACTTGGTCGGCCTCACCTTCACCGGTCACGTGCTCTGCGACCTCGAGGTCAGTGCCGGTCACGTGACCTGATCCTAACACGTGCACTGCGATCTCGAGGTCAGCCTCTACCCAGGAGGTCAGACGGCGCCCGGTCACATAGCAAAGCGAGCTGGCGTTCGTGGCTGAGGGACCCTTTCCAGCTCTTGCTGCGGAGTTTGCATGTGATGTTACATGACCGTTAAATGAATGAAACTCTGCAAAATTCACTGCCTGACTAACACAATGTCGACGACCGGAAGCGGCTGCAGAAATGGTAGCATGACCCGTATGTCATGTGATCCTCACAATCGCAGGTCTCATTCGGGAATTCGTTAATGGCAATGCAGTACATGACGCGATGCTTGTACTGCGGTAAACCACACTGATCATATACCTGCAGTACTCAGTTCATACCAGTGGCCGTGCATTGCGTGGTTTCCGTTGATCACATACTTGTGCATTTTTAACATTGTCTTGCAAACCCATGACCACATCCTCGTAACATTGATTGACTGATGTACCCCAGGTAAAGATGCGCCCTGTTGTCCTTGAATGAACTACGATGTCCACGGTGAAAGCCATTCATCTGCGGGAAACCGGGCTCACGCCGGGTGCAGGTCGATCGACGGCGAAGAGTTTTGAATTCCGCACATATTTTTTTACGGCGGAGCAGGAAGGGTGTGTGTCGCGTTGTTGCGGCCGCTGAAATGGACCTTATTCACCGGGTATCCTGTCGAATGAGACTCGCAACAGGATGGTACACCTGCTCACCTGTTCAGTGAACACAAACAGACCATGAACTTGATGATGTCAGAAAAACGCCAGTGTGGCTGTTCCTGAAAAAGCCTTCGTGTGTAAAACTCTTTTCAGCCTCTGAGCTCACGCAGACCTCCATAGTTTTGGGAACCTTTTGAAGCTGTTGCTCATTCGACCCTGGGCTCTGGTCATGCCACGAGCAACTCATTCGTTCCGTTGCTCGGTACTTGGTAGCTCTTTGTGAAATAATGGTTCAATCGTAGCCGTTTTGCAGTTTTTCCATTGAATATCTCTGAAGGCAATACTGATAAATGAGATCCCCTGTATAACTTTTGGCCATGACGGTTGTGGTCCCATTTATCTGGTCGGCCGTTCCATCTTGAATTGTTACCGCTCGGTTAGATGTAATTTGTCAATGTGATAAATCCTACATATTTTCTAGGAACACAGTAGCACAAGAAACACCGCTCATTTGTATTTGTCTACAAAATAAATGTTTCGCTCATGGTTTTTATCTGCCGCTAAGATTCTTGCGTTCTCAAGTGGCTTTGCTCCCCGTTGGTTGGCGGATCACGTGATTTCTGCGGGTTCTCCCACGTGTGAAGGATTTGGTATTTTACCTCATCCCAAGTTTGGCTCTTAAGGTACCCAAACAGCCGATTTGTGTTTTTATCTGCCACATTGTTCTGACAGCTCGCCGGACTGGCCATTGAGGTCGTGTTTTCGGGTCTGTTTGTTTGCCGGCGGACCGGCGGCGGTTCCCTGAACAGCCTCCTGTCGGCTCGGTATTACTTACACCTCGCGCTGGTCATTATCGGGTTCTGGATAATTGTTATTGCCTCGGCTGGGATTATCTCGACGGCTTCCCGCTCCAGCTCGCACATTTTTCCGCCGGCAGGTTGTGTACCGTGAGCACTTGGCGTTCTGCACCGCGGACTGTGTTCCGCATTCCTTTCTCAGCAATCCCCGGTGGCGCGGTGACTCAGCACTCACCAGGGCGGCCCTGCGGCATTACCTTCCGGAAGAATGGCATCGCCGGCGTATCGGGGCTGCACACTCCTGCCCTGTTGTGCTGGGGTGGTACGACTGCCGATACGTCAGCACTATCGGCTGTCGGTGCTGCACACGCCGGTACAACGCCGCACACGGACGGATTCGCCCTTCTAGCGCGACACGGCCCGAAACCTGGCTTTGTAAGCTTGTAAGGCAATGATAATGGGCATGAAGGTTTTGCTGTCATCTCAAATAGTTTAAACGATTTAAGCAAATAAACTTTAAGCGGTATGCGGAAAGAAAATGGAGATGCAAAATTCACAATCAAAAGCCACGACTAAGAGCAAGCGTAAGTAAATATGAGATAGGTGAGCAAACAACCCAATCACACGAACAACGTCGAGGTGTCTGTCCCGATTTAACGCAAGCGTTATTTATCTATCCTGTGTCTTGGAAGCTCAAGTGTTATGATTAAGCCGAATAGTTGCCGCGTGGTGGTCAAGTGGACTCAAAGGTGATCAATTTTCCAGGAGCCCCACTTTTATCCGAACATTCTGCATGAACCCGGGAACTTTGAACTAGCAGCAAACTATAAAACACAATCGACAGCTCTTAAAACGATCTTTCACCAAAGTGTCGGCAGATATGAATTCAGGTCAAGGTTGAACTCGTGTCAAGGTCAAGTTCAATGTCAGTGTGACCGAAGTAGGTCATATTACATATTGGTTGACGCGTATTGAGGAAATGAACACAATGGTATCGGTTTTACTTCTCTATCTTCATCCCGCCGAGTGTTATTGACAGCAGAGTGTTCGTGACCTCAGATGAACCCCGATGACCGTGCAGGGCATCACTGATCAAAAATTGAGCGTGAACCATCAAAGATGGTCTACGATTACATTATCCTCAAAAAGTTTCACTGGTCTGATGTGTATCCTCCGAATAAGAAGGATTTGAATTTTTCCTTATTGACGAATGTCAATGGTATTTGACGAAATTCGAACACCTCGACCTGTCAAGCAAAAAGTAGCAAAAAAAAACTGCATTGGACCGTAAAGTGCACTGTCTGATAGACATGTGGTATGATTTCCTAAGGGGTACTCGGCGGTACTTTTTTTGTAAGTCAATTTATTTGTTGTTTCGTCTGTGTGGAGTCGACCATTTATTTATAAAAATATCATGTGCATTTACATCGTAACCGAATGCGTGATAAACAATTATTTGGTGTTAATTGTGTTCCGAAGATACAGGGCTATCTTTTGATGTGCATAAGTATACATTTCTTTCCAAAATTTTACTTGTTTACTTACTCCAAAGATACGCCGCCGAAATGTGTTGAGGATGGACCCGAAAGACGCGAACCAAAACTCAAGTTTAAACCAAGTTATCGCCATGAAATACTATGTTTATTGAGAGAAAAAAAATGATCAGGAGAATGTAGTATGAATATTTTTTAACAACGTGGTGTATATTGTATGGCATTTCTTGACACTTTATTGTTTACCCCGTGTCGTGCTAGAACCGGCAATCCGCCCACAGTGCGCTGCCATGCCACCGAACGCAGGTCGGCCCAGTCAAGAGCAAATAGCGATCGCCCAAACGACTCGAACCCAGGGCTCTCACTGCCAGCCAGCGAACGAGGTCTCAACCCCAATGCTCTCTCGATTCAGCAACAGGGCGAGCAGTCGCGGCGCACAGTTGACTGCAGCAGTTGACTCCACCACAGTTGACTACAGCAGTTGATTACACCACAGTTGACTGCAGCAGCAGTTTATTTCAGCGTGATGTTGGGCCGATTCGCGGCATCGCTCAAAGTGCACCAAGTTCACACCACCCCTTTATATGGTGTCTAAAAATACCCAGCAAGAAGGAACAGTGAGAATGAAAGAAGACATGGTTCGATTCCGGACACTTCGATCTACATACAGTCTTGTGTGAAATTCCAATTAAGCCATGCTAGTCGGCGCGCTACACTCCCTTTCTAGATCACATTGTCACCAGCTTTGACGTCCGGTAGGTCGACTTTCGTATTTCCTTTAGAGCAAAGCTAGTCGTTTGTCGACAGCATTTCCCAGTTTAGGGAAAGGCTGTGCCGTAAGATAAGAAGGCCCGTTCTATGGCCCAGAGCATCACCGAAGCGCATATAGCGAGCGGGATTATCATCAGCACAGGGAGCATGTCGCTGAACGATAATTTCCTGAAACCTTTCGGTCTTTCGCAAATGATATCTTCAGATTTCAACCATCGACGTCTCAGTCTTGATATCAGCCCTCGGGTCTGCATTTTCAGTAAGACCTGGTTGATTTCCCGCCGAAGTCTCGTCATTCCTTTGGCGACACCAAGGAATGTTAATTTCTTCTGTTGTGGTGCCCTTGGCATTGGCGCAAGCAAGCAGATATCGGGTCCAATGATCGTAGGGGCGTATTGGAAATCGATGTACGTCATCACGCGGCCTCCTGATGTGAGCTTGGCGTTGGTTGTCCAGGAGGAGTTCAGGATGATGACCCCTTTACCGGTCGCATAGCGTTCGTAGAGGACTCGCTCGTGCACGTCGCTGCTGCACTTCCAATCGTTCAATTGTCCCATCCCGGGAATGGTGGCGAACTTCCAGTCAGGACGTTTGGAGAACTCCTCTAGGGTGTTGATGGGCAGCACTTCGGTCACGACGGTCAAGTGGGAGATCATGTTGGCCGTGTAGCTGGTATATATGATGACGCCCAGGGCCCAACAGGAGATGGTGATCGTTCTGGCGGCCAGGGAGTTTGGTATGGTAGGCCAGCCTTGTCCCACTAAGGACATAAAGCATGCGAGAAGACAGGCGATCCAGGGCATTTCGTCTACCGTCTGTTTGTTTTCAGCCAATCCACGGTTGAATCGCAGAGAGATGCGGAGTATCAATGACAAAACCAGCAGCGATGCAAGCACAGCCCACCATACGGTGGCATCCAGGGGCTTCAGCAGGGAGCTGAGCAAACCGGATAGTTGGCGGTCCTCTTGACGTCCCCGACGTACGTAGAA
>JARFNZ010118955.1:0-12591 GCA_031763405.1 Balanus nubilus | reverse complement strand
CCAACCGTCGCTTAGGTGCCCCCCCCCCCCCCCACCCCCGCCCTCTGCTAAGCGGCAAAGCGATGCGCAGTCACGCCGTGGGTCCACGCCTGGCTCATGGCGGTCAGCGCACTCGACCTGACAAGTCGCCAACTACCACTAACCACGGCCAATTGCCCGCCGCGGGCACACGCCTGGGAGCCTCTCCTGGGAGCCACGCCTGGGAGCCTCTGCTGTGGGAGCGTCCGCCGGCCGGGCCGCAGGTCACCGGGGGCAGGTCGGCCGGCGGAGCCGCTCCGGCGCTCCCTCCGCCCTCACCGCCCTCACCGCCATCCGCCGCCGCCGCCATCCGCCGCCGCCGCCGCCGCCGGCCGCCGCGCGGGCCAGTTTAAATTGGCCGTTTCCTGGACGACGTGGGAACGCAGACCTCGGCGCGCTGCGGGCGGCAGCGGGCGGCAGCAGGTGCGCCCGAGAGCGGACGGGCCGCTCACCTGACTCACATGACTCGTCTGACTCTCCCCGTGATTGGTGGTCAGAGTAACGAGACGAGCGCCGGGCCGGGTCGGGCTGGGTCGGCGGCGGCTGGACAGCGCAGACCGGTGATAGTTAGGACACATTACGGGTTAGAAGTGAGCCGGCTGCGGGCTGAGGGTTGACCTCGACATGTCTCGAGCCATCCCAGAGCTGTCCCTCGCCACCCTGAGCCGTCCCGTCCCGAGCCAGCCCGTCGCCGTCGCCGTCGCCGACATGGGAACCGGCCAGAGACAATTGGTCGGCGTCCTTTCCCAGGACGGCGGCGGCGGCGGCGGGCGGTGGCGGCGGCGGTGAGCGGAGCGAGGGCGGTGTAGTGGGCCGATCGGCCGTGTGCGTGACTCGCGGACTGCGCGCTGAGGGCGGCACGACACGCTCCTTCTCAGGCCGAGCACGGTGTTCCGGGGAGAATTAGAGAGAGAGAGAGAGAGCAGGTTGTTGGTATTACAGCCTCGAGACGAGACGCCGCCCTGCCAATTTTCTCAGCGGCGGCACCGGATTCGAGTCGGTGGTTGTGAATTTGCGATGTTTCTCGGTCTAGTCAGATGTCACTTACGACACTAGCTGTCGCAGCAGATTACACGATCATCAACTCTGATTCGCTCCACTGCTTTGTGACTCGCCCCCATGCGTCTCCCCTATGATTCCGCCCTCCCCCGGTTGACCCTTCGTTTTTGCTCACCCGTCGCTCTCGTTTTTCGGCAGTGTTTTGCGTCGCGCTCTGTCAGCAAACGCCAGCCAGCTCCCCGTCAAACAGCCAACGTCACAGCGAAGGAACCCGACACCGCCTCGGCGGCCGTCTACAGCAATAACAGCTGCTGTTTTCACGGCGGAGTGCTGCCCGAAACATAGACCGTCGGGGGCGCTGGGCGCCGTGGGAACTGGGCGCTGTCGGGAGCGGGCCCACAAACACAATTAATGACGCCGGAAATAATGGGCCGCCAACGCGCCGCTGCGCTCAGGTGGACACTCAGGTGAACAGCAGTGACGTTTTAAGGAAGGTGTCAAACGTGGATCCAGCTTTGTTGGTAGCGCCAGGAGTATTTATGTGAGCATCTATCAGCGTTGGAACGCTGGAGTTTATTCAACTGTTTGTGTCTTGGATGACAGACATGTTCCTTCGAGAGCAACAGACATCCCGCGCGATGACGTCTGTGCAGGTGTGCGGGCGGATGGCATCGCAAGGAGGTACAGATGCCGCCATAAGAATCCATCCACTGCGCCCTGACTGGCATCGAACCAAACCCTGGGCTGAATTCAGTCGGGCAAATCCCTCATCTGATCAACAGGCAGAACCCTCCTCCGCCCACCTGGCAGGACGGCAGACGTGAGGCAACTGTCCAGCCGATGGACGGGCATTCATTGTTCACTGGGCGGCTGCGGTCGTGACCAGCCGCTGCATCGGGTGACCGATATGGTGTGGGGACGAATGGGCCCGACGATGCCCCGCTGGGCGGACAGTGACAGTGCAATGGGGCCGACACGGCGTGAAGGCAGGGTAGTGGGAGGGTGGTAACCGGATCAGGGTTCGTGCTGCAGGGGAGCGTCCCGGGCTTCTCGGAGGGTGTGCTGCTTTCCTTTGAGCGAATGATTCACGCTATGGTGTAAGAATGGCTCTGTTGTTTCCGCCCTGGAAGTGGAGGCGCAACATCCGTACATTTTAGCACTCGGGAAAGCTCGGGCGGATGTGTTCGAACGATTAATTTCTGTGCAAGGTGAATGCATCGCCAGTAGTGTATGTACGTTGTCACTGATGGACACGATACGAGGAAACATGTCTGGGATCACCTGTCGCCCTCTTCCTCGGCATTGTATTACACCTCCTGTGAACCCTGCTCCAATGCAGGCAGCCATCTTGCACGTCATCATGTTTAAATCATTATGCAAATCAGTTAAATCGCACCTCCCTCCATACGCGGCGCCCCCGCTCCGGCCCCTGCTGGGATCATGACAGCCACGTGAGGACCGCTCGTGCCCCGCTCGGCCCACCGGCTCACTGTATCCATCTGCTCGGCAGCTCGGTCGGACCCGGCCCGACCCTCCCTCGAGGAGATCCCGGGCGAGCCGGGCCCACTCCGGCCTTCACGGCCTGAGCACGCTCAGCCGCTCCGGTACGGTTCCCACGTGCACCAGTTACGCCCCGCTGGCCCGCACTGGACATGTCCGGCGCGTGTTGTCTTGGTGGTACGGAGGGGAAAATGACCAACTATTAGTGAAGTTTTATGAGATTATGGAAGCATGCGATCTGTCCAGAGCTTAGAAACCTTTCTATATTTTTTGGCGATTTTTACAATATTGTCGGGCATTTTAAATGGCTGCAAATTACACTGAACGTATTTTATAACTTTGTCTGTGATTGCAACCACACATTGCGCAGCCACCTGTAAGAGGCTGCGCTGAAGCATGGGCAGTGGTGGTCGGCAAACCAACGCTTAACGGTTCAGGCCTCAGCTATTGGTATCGGCATCGCATAGCGAGGCAGCGGCCGTTGGTTTCGTCACCGCTTCGCGAGACAGCAGTGGCGGCCGTTGACGATGGTCACTGCCGCGCCGGAAGCGTGGTCACGCGGCGCGCGCCTTCTGCTGAGGCCGGAGGTGGCCTCGTGGGACAGGAGACACGCCGGCCGGCGCTGCTCGAGTGCCGCTGGGAGTGGACACGGAGTCAGAGGGGGCCAGCGGATCGCTGAGTAGTTTCGGAAGAGAAGCGTAACGAAGCGGATCTCCGTGAATTTGAGTCATTTCTTGATACCGAGATCAAGATGGCGTGGTAGTAGGTGGCTGGGCAAAGCGACATCTGAAGAAGGGATCTGATGGATCGAAACGACAGGGCGACCTGACGTGTCTGTCGGCAATTTCATTCGAAGGAATAGTTTAGTTAAATGGTAGGATTCAAGATACGATTGCGTCTTGCCTCGACTTCCAGTTTTCCCTAGAGTTTGATGCCGGCGAAATAAGGTTATTTTCTCGAAGATGCCGCCTTTATTGATGATGTGATAATTGCAACCGACAATAGTTACAAGCCAGGACAATGCGAAATGTTTCCAACGCGAAAATAATTTTATCTCTTATCTTGCAGCCTACAGTTGTTGCGAAATGATCTGCCACCCTGTTGACTATCTGAGAATCTAATAGCTATTTCTGCACAGAAGCAAATGGTTCAACCCTTTGTTCAGTGACAGAGACACTTTTTGACATACTTTTCTTATTTTGCCATCTAGATTTTATGTGGTCTTGATAGCGACGTTCAAATAAATGCGAACAACTCTCAACTCTTTACAAAATGCAACTAAAGGCAACCAAATTATCACTCAACGGGTATCCTAGAACGCTTCCTTATAGCGACACCAGCCAAATCCTGATAATGCTTTGTCTGACTAATTAAATTACAGTCAGCTTAGTGCATTCGCTTTACGCTTGATGAATGTTCATGTCGGAGTAGGCACGAGCCATGTAACCACATGGAACACAATCGAGCCTCCATTGTTTTGCCAGACAATTGCCGGACTTCTATTCACGACGGAACGAAACCCAAAGCGGCATGCATTTCAAGCGTTTTAAACAGCCTTTTGTCGCTCTTAATTGTCGGCCATGATTAAAGTGCCCACAGCTCCTTGTGCCAGATTGCGTCTTTTCGTTCCAACCACACCGAGCAAGGCTAGGCTGAAGTATCAATAGAGTACTCGCAGAAACGTCCGCGGTTTCCGTTGTATTCCGGCGAGGCCCGGTGTATGCCTGTGTACCCTGTCGTCCCCCGCTGTCCCGTGCTATGCCGCGCCGTCCCCCACTATGCCCCTCCGTCCCTCTGTGCACCCCCGGCCGTCGGCGGCAGGTCGTGTTTGCATGCGCCGCTATGATGGATGACTGGTCGCGGCCGCTGGGGCGGAGTTCAGAGACAGGTGGGAACAGCGCCTCAAAGCGGCTGCCCGCGCCAGTCCCCCCACAATGGCCGCCGAGAAATCGCTGCCCGGGCTGGCTGGATCCGTGACAAAAGTCGGTGGGGTTAGCGGCCCATTGGCAGCTCGTCGGCGCGGTCCGGCGAGGTGGGACCTGAACAATGGTCCCGCACACCCGAGTTTCGGTCGTGTTTTACCAGATTACTGCCGCTGCCTTCGCGTAAATTGTCGAAAAGCGACGTTAGGAGTCGTAAATCGTCGCGTAAGGATGGCTTGGGCGGTTCGAGGCGGCGAAACTAGGGACGAAGGGTTTCCGAAATTGGGTCTCCGCCACGCTTGGCGCTGGAGGCGGTCCGTGTCCGTTCCGCACATGGTTTCAGCAACGATCGCGTTGGCTGGCAGGGCTCAGGGACATGAGCGGTGGGCACTACGCGAAATTGGGACGCCGTACTGCCCTTCCCTCACGTACCGGCGCCGAAGGCAGCGTCGGCGACGTACGTGCTTCTGCAGGGGACGTGCCGATGGCTGTTAATGTCGCCATGTTACGCGTCAGACGCAGAGGCGGTATTTATGTTCGTTCGTGCACAGAAAGCGGACGAAAAAGACGCAAAGATGGATCAGCCTACGACAAAAGACGCTACCGTTATCTATCAACCTTCGTCCTTGCATTGGAAACGAGCGGAACGGTAGACGACAACGCGCCCGCTGTAATGGCTATGCTGTGCTATGCGCACTGTTTTGTGTCGTATTCCGTGCCCGTAACTCTGTCCCGTCTACTGTCCTATGACAGTAGGACAGCTCCGTTTACGTCTACTGTCCTTCTGTCCTCTCCTACCCGCTTTCTCGCGTCCTGCGCCCCGTCCTGCGCCCTGTCCTGCGCCCTGTCCTGCACCGTGTCCTGCGCCATGTTCTGTCCTGTGCCCCCTCCTTCGCCCCGTCCTGCACCCCGTCCTGCGCCCTGTCCTGCGCCCTGTCCTGCACCGTGTCCTGCGCCTTGTTCTGTCCTGTGCCCCGTCCTTCGCCCCGTCCTGCGCCCTGTCCTGCACCGTGTCCTGCGCCTTGTTCTGTCCTGTGCCCCGTCCTTCGCCCCGTTCTGCGCCCTGTCCTGCGCCTTGTCCAGCAGCGGTGTGCATTGGACAGCGACCGTCAGACAGGCGCGGCTCAGCGAGGCGAGTGTCGGACGATGACTCGGCTGTCCAGAAAGGTGGCGATCCGCGCTCCATTTTCCACACCCAAGCTGGCGTCACGCACCCAAAACCGGCGGAGGTCAGATAACTTCTGCTTTCGACGTGGACGAAAACGGCGAGGAAAGTGACCAAAACTGGAGCTGGAGCCGGCGCGGCACAGAGCGCAGAGCGCTGCCTCAGCGTGTTCAGAATTCAGTTTTCCTGGCTCATGTTCCTCGTCGGTCGTTAGGTTCGATCATTAATACTGGGAACGGCGCCACTGAAAACTGGGCCGGAAAGGCGCTGACGGAACCCACTCGTTAGGGAAAATACTTCACCGCTCGACCTCCGCCGGGAAAAACTATCGCCCAAAAAACCTGGCTCTTCGCCTAATCGTTCCCCTTGTTTCCTTCCCAATCAGCACATTTTGACAGGAACGTTGTCTTAACCATATGCTAATGATTATGTACATAAATTCCCATGACGTCAATGCAAAATTGTCACGTCAATGTGAAGTCATCGCGTCACAACAGTTCAAAATCTCGGCAAAATGACGTACAGTGCCGATGGAGCCCTTCTTGCACGAAGCGGTGATGCCAGGCGACGATACGACGCCCAGTAAATGCCCGCCGCATGCAACCGGCGGCACCACCACCAAATACGGCGGAATCCTGTCCGCCGCCAGTCCTGTACCCGGCGCTCGGCGCCGAACCAGCCCTGCACGGGTGCACGAAGGGTGCACAAAGGGTGCACAGGGAACAGTGACTCCGCCGACTCGGAGGCGCCTCGGCGGGGTAATTACACCCCGACTTAGCGGGCACCCCACCGCGCACCCGTCAGCACCCCTCAGAACCCCCCGTGACCCGACACACGCGTATAAGGCATGCAACAATGCAGACCGGTGCGCCGGCAATCAGAACACGATTAGCGTTTTTCCAAATGGTGAGGAGGGAAGAGGTGAGGCAGGCAGTGGCGGCGGGATGAAAGTGGTCGCTGGTTTGGGTGGTTCGAGGGGGAGTTGGTTGTTTGGACGGCGGACGGGATGGCAACGAAACGGTATCGGAATTAGCCATGATATCAAGATCGAGCTTAGGACATATCTTCTGATCAGAGTTCCCCAGAGGATTATGGAATCTCTTACGCATATGACATAGCATGCAAAGACAAAAGAGATATTTCATTAGTGAATAGGACTCCTTTGCCGCGAAAAAGAGTGGCTTCCAAAACGAGGAACAACTACGCGAAATTGTCATTTTAATCTTGTTGTGGCTGTTGAGCAAAGGGAAGAAGAAACACCACAACAAAATACCAACTTCGGACTTCCGAAGCGAAACTCACCTGCTAAGAGCAATCCACAAATCCAAAACATGTCGCTAGAGAGAGTTTCGCTCGTTCTCCGCGTCACGCAACCTGCATCGTTCACCACCGTAGCGAAATAATCCCAACTCTCCACTCTCCTCACAGCTCCCTGTAGTCACTTCTCCCTTGAACCACTCTCTAGTTTCCTCAGCAGCGGTCAGTACAGCTCAGTGTCGTCAACAGCGGTACAGCACTCTCCCCTCCACGGTTCTCGGCACACAACTGGCGCGCTCCGCCGCCGCCGCCGCCGCCCGCCGCCGCCGAAGCCGCCGCCGCCGAGGGCGTCTTGGTCCGCTCGCTAGTAGGTCGTCCGCCATCAGCGCGCCTAGCTCCGCGTGGCGGGCCGCGCTGAGGTGCGGCGGCAGACGGTCGGCGAGTCTACCCCAGGTCCTGGCGTGTACGGCGGAGGGACGGATGTACCTGGAGGCTGGCCGGCGGACGCCTCGGCCTACCTTGGCTGGCCGGCCTGGCTGGACGGGCTGGCTGGACCGACCGACCGGCTGGCCGGCGGACGGCGGCAGCGGCGGCGGCGGCGGCGTTGGCGACGGACCGAGCGGAAGGCGGGGTGCCTGGCACCAATCCTCCTCACGCTGCTCGCGGCCAGATATGCGCCGTCGCCGCGACGGTTCGACAACAATGCCCCCAGGGGACTGCGTGAGCCCGGACACAGTGTGAACTCATGACCTCCTTGGGAGACGATCGCGAAGATGTGTCAGCCAGCGAGGAGGGAGGCCAGCTTGCGTGGGATTTAATGTTCTCGCAGAATTTCCGGCTGACTGTTTGGCAAGGCGTGTTCTTGGGTAAGGGCAAGGCAATGTGTGGTTAGATTTCCAGCAGATCGAATGAGTTGTGTCAGTCTCACCTTCATCGGAAAACAGGCCTGCGTTTCCTCACAGGTAACGAACCCAGCTAGCGCCGAGGCAAATACAGCACCGCCGGCTTGATCTGCAAATGATTCACGCCCCACAAAAAAACATGTCCATCACAGCGACCAGAATTAGCTGTGAGCCAGCATAGCGGCTGGGCTCACACGGAAATCTATTTGTACCCAGCAGGGAGCGGTGGAGAGGAGGTAATGCAGCCTCTGATATTAACGACTCAAAGCTCTTCCGCGTCTACTCAGAAAAACAGCTGGGACGCTCTCCAAGAACAATACAGGCTGGGTAGGCGGCAGACAAAATACAGCTCCGGGATAATGCCCGGTAATTACTCCTTCATATCACCCTGCCAGACCGGCAATTTAGCGGTTTGTTTTTCCTGCCGATTTATTCGAGAGCAGCCGCGCCCGGCGCAGGCCGTTTTCCGTTTTACCTCTGTTCCTCTCCTCAGTCCTCACTGCTCACTCGGTGCACGGTTTCGGGTGTTTAACCGGTCGACGGCGGGGGACGGGGTCGTGGTGCCCCTGTCCCGTGCCAGGACTACCAGAGTCATGCTCGACGTGAGCAGCGATACCTCGGGTGGACCCGACAGGCGCCTGCTCACATGTAAAGACCGGCTGCGGTGGCATACGCCCATTGTTCCAACAGACAGTGGCGCGCTCAGGGATTGTAGGCAGGGAGCATGGGCGTCGAAAGTGAGGGACATTGTTCCAACAGACAGTGGCGCGCTCAGGGATTGTAGGCAGGGAGCATGGGCGTCGAAAGTGAGGGACAGGGCTACACGTCCTCCAGACATATTTATATTTTAATATTGCGCCTGCGGGCGTTGCATGGAAAGAATCAACCTCAAACTGCCTCTGTCCTTCTCCCCCTTCCAACTTTCAGGAGATGTCCATGCTCTTGGCAGGGAGGCCAGGGAGGTCAAGCTAAGTAGTGGTAGGAACTGGGAACAGAGAGGCCTGCGTCGGGGTTGCAAAAGTACCTATCTGGTTGGGAATCTAAGAGAAATATTGGTCTACTTGCGAACGGTCAGACCGAAAGTTGGTGTTCAAACATGTGTCTTTTCTGTTCAAATTTGATCCTTGTTTTCTTGAAAACCGTTGGTGTCGTTGAGTTGGAGGATGCAGTTTCCATAGGCCAAAACCACTTCTTTGCTTTCCTATGCAACGTAAATAAACAAAGTTTAAATCCCTTATCACAGCGGATAGTCTTCCCCAACACTTCATGCATTTTTTCTAGTTAGAAGCATGATGCATTATTTTTTGCATTATTTTGTTTTATAGGTTGAATAGCCTTGGGGTTTTCAGCGTCGAATCACTGGCAGCCCACCTATAAATTACTTCGGACGCCAAAGTTGGAGACAGGAGGACCGTTTGAACCCGTGTAGTTGGTCACCGGCTCAGCCCAAAAGCCGGTCTCACTATCGTCAGACCATCTCTGGACAGTCCAAACCACACAATAAGGTGACATAAGTCAGACGGTAACTGTGTTGCAGTGTCGGCAACCCTTCCCCCGGTGGAAGGAAGGAAACGGTCGGCGTCAAGAAAACTGATGGAATTCTGTTACACTTTTTGGGGGTAACACATCCGTATGGTAATCAATATTTGTAATTTAACGAAAAATATACCACATCCCGTACGAGGAACATCTGAAAACACATCTCACGAAGCGTATGAACGCTACAATACGCAACATCAGCGAGGCCGCTGCTAAGCCCGCCTGTCCTATAAAGCCTACCTAGCTCGTTGTGGCCAGCCACCTGTCCCGAGGCGGTGTTGGGTTCCGCTCCACAGGGACATGTGCGTGAGACGTGAGCGGCCATATATTCCGGAGGTAACCGGCTGCGGTCGGGTGACGCCCTCCCCCCCCCCCCCTCGCCTCGGCCGCCCCCCCCCCCCCCCGCCCGGCCCAGACTCGTGCCCGTCTGGACACAGCTATTTACACCGGCCGGTTTTTGCGGCCGGGTCGAGCGGTCGTCAGCATCGTCGGCGTCCCCAACCACATACTCAATCCATTCGATCCACGGTCGTTCTGGCACTGACTGGAAAATATATGAAGCGCTGGACCACACAGACAGATACGGAGCAGGGGACGCCCAGACTCAGAGCCTCGAAAACACACGACGTACCAAGTCAAGCATGAAGGATACAAGCTGACATCAGGAAACAGGACGACAAATGTACACCGGTTGGCAGACTTCCTGTCACCTGCAGCTTTGAACCGGGGGAACCGTTTAGGATCATAGGACAGAGAGATACGCTAGTCTTAATGGTTCATATGAGAAAATGCTGACAACGAACAGCAGAGGCAACAACTATGTAGTAACACTGTCCAGGACTGCTAAGTGCTAACAGCCGATGCTTGGTATTTTATTATTCGTGAAAATGTGTTCGTTTGACACTGGCGGATCCAGCATTGGGGTGGGTACCAAATTCAGAAATGTTTCACACAATTCTGAAAACTCATAGGATTTCGTTTCCTTTTGCATTGGTAATTCATATAAAATAAATTAACCTTTATAAAAGTGGCTTAGTTTTAATTTCTAATGGGGATGTGTTAATATAAAATATATTTTCTTCATTAAAGTCGCTTAGTTTTTATTTTAAATCGGGAAAGGTGCTATTGCGTTTTGACTTCGGGCGTTTTTTTTGGGAGGGGGGGGGCGAACATGACCCTGATGGTCCCCTGGATCCGCTAGTGTCGTTTTATAAATATTATTTTAAAGTAAAATTCGGTGCTGTGGTCATGCTCTGAAACCCTGTAGCGAATTGTTCTTCAGTCTTACTTCTTGTATGTTGCAAAGCTGACGTACGTTAGCCGATTATCGTGCACTGCCCTGACCATCTGGACATACGGGAGACGTATACGGGAGACATACGGAAGACATACGGGAGACGTATGGTGATCCGTCTACGACAGCTGCCGTCGAAAAAAAAAACACATGTTGCCACAACAAGCCGGTCTGCCGGACCCGTCCCCACAGCTGGACATCAGGCGGACTCGGGGGCATCAGGCTGCTGTTTTGAACTTGTGTTGTTAGCCACACGGGCTCTTGGACAGTTCCAATAGATATTTCAGGAATAGTTTTATGTCTAGGTGCTGTATCCTGTCAATTTGGGCTACATTAAGCAGCTTTTCTGTCTTAAAACTAAAATCAATGGCATACGATGTATGTAGTTCATTATGTCATATATTTTCACGGCACTTATGCAATCACAAAAATAATAAAATCGTGATCATTGGCTAACTGCAGGTTAATTCAAAACTTCGCTTGTTTTATGGCATTATGACATGATTTTATTATTTTATTTCATATTAGTCAAAGCTTACTTCAAAATCTAGCTTTTGCCCAATTAAAAAAGCGCTACCCTTGCGTAATTGCAAAGATTAGCGTAATGAGCGAATGACACACATATCCTTTATCACTGTCCCACCAATCCATCTGGTCTACAAATGACGCATTTGCCTCGTATCTGGCGCAGTGGGATAACAGCAGACATATCACATCGCAGCTGGCGAGCGCCATCGCTCAGAAAAAATGACCACGGGTGTCCAGCGCCACGCGCGGCTCACGCACTCATACAGCACACGCCCACAGGCTCTGGTGCCGAACGGTGGCGTCAACGGTTGGCATATGTCGGAAGGCTGTGGTTCTGGGTCTGTTTAGTCATTAACTTCATTTATAGAAGCCACTGGAACTAAGGATAATAACGCATGGAACAATTAGGCGTACTTACCTCGAGACGGCTTTCTAAGTGGGTAAAATGGGGCCATGTGTCATATGGTCGAGGAAGGCGAAACGTATTAGAGCAGGCATCAGTTAGGTGCACCTGTGAAAGACATTCATACGATTGTTCAGAAAATCAGTCACCGTAAATTGATTCCGAAAGAGAAAAATTGCTGGCTGCACATTACAAATAAACATAATATGCTCCAACTATGAATAAGTCTTTAAAAAAATGAAATGCAGATTTTTGAATGCGATAAATAACTTTTCTTTTATTGTAGGCCTTGCTTCGAATATTGTTGGCAAATGTTTAAGTCATCAAAGAGAATACAAATTTATCTTAGATTGTGGGTAACAAACAGTCGCCATTCCTCTACATGATGACTTTTTCTTATTTTAAAATATTATAATAACGTTATATTCCTGGTCAAATACACACACCCGCACAGTGGAGAGGGTCCAGCCAGACTACCAGACTCCTGAATTCCTCCCGGGCCGTCGGTGGTCGCGGTGCGAGCCGATTCGGCGACACGCCCCATTTGTCCGGCCGCAACTCGAAACCGACATTTCGAGATCCTGCGGTCGGCGGTACCGACGCGGACGCACTCGCCACACATATTTTGGTAGATCATAATTTGTTGTCCTTATGCCTCCTCCATGATTGGATGCATGCTCTCCATTCCGTTCTACCTGCGCAAAGTAAACCCTTATCACAATCTCATTTCCTGCGCGTCAGTCGATCCATTGACCCCGATCTTCAACGCGCCATGGTGAGATAACGCATCCATTTACGACCTACCATCCCCTCGGCACATTCCCTACAGAGCGTGAGCCCGCTCCGGAGGACGTGTGTCTCCTCCCTTTCCCCAATCGGTGTCACAGCGCTCATCCATCATCACGATCTGCATATCGCTCTCGTTTTACCCGCATTCCGAGTCCCGGTCCCACCCTCCCCTCGTATCTGCGTCTCCGCGTCGCGTCGCGGCGTCCCCTCATCGTCACCGACGTCCCAACGGCCCGATACCCCCCCCCCCCCCGCCGCTGTCGCCCCTCCCAACC
>JARFNZ010118944.1:0-12592 GCA_031763405.1 Balanus nubilus | reverse complement strand
CCGGAAAAGACCACGAGCTGGGGCGGGGCAGGTGGGGAGTTGAGGATAGCCACAGGGAGGCACAGTGGCACTGTGCTGCTCCACCGGAGGCGACACTACTGTCTGCAGTCCAGCCTTTAATCTCACCCGCCCGCGGCGCTCCTGGCTGCAACGCTCAGCTGATCGGCGGCGGCGATGCGCCGGAACCGCCGCCGGAGCTGCACCGGCGGCGAGCGCGGCGCACTGCGGCAGTGGCGTGGCGGCCGCCCGTTTCGGCTGCTCTCGGCAGAAGCCAGGGTCCCGGCCGACCAGCCCCCGCCCCGGACGGCCAGATTGCCAGCCGGTAATTACCGTTTACACGAACCGGCCGGTCGGCCGGGCCGCTTTACTGGCTGCCGATACACCACTGACGGGCATTGGATCTTTAATGATTTAAGTGAATGAATGAAACCGTATTTGAGCGTAATTATGCAACCTCGCTCCGTGAGAAAGTGCCGCCGGCTGGGATCTGGGATCGGTTAAAATCTCAATAAATCAGTGAAGCCAGCAGCGGGAGCGCCGCCGGCCGTGCTGCCGCTGCCGCCGCCGAATATTAAACAGGCGCTCTGATGGCCTGGTAAAATCACCACTAGCTCGTGTGCAGCGCCGTCCAATTGGACACGTACCCGGCCGGGCAGCGGCCTTGAATGGCCGCCTGGAATTACCGGACGGCGCCGCCGCCGCCGCCGCCGCCTCTGCTGCTGCTGCTGCTGCTGCTGCTGCTGCCCAGAAGAGGTGGCTGGCGCTGCTGCTGGTGATGGAGGGATGGAGAGATGGAGGGGGAGGGGAGATAATGAGAGGATGGGACGGCATGGCGGTGCATTGTGGCGGCGGTGTCACTCATTTGTGGGCAGGGAAAGACTAGATGATAGGGGCCCCCAAGATGGTGCTGCAAAGGATCGTATATGGAGATGAGGAATAGCTAACGGTACTAGGGAGGGTGAGAAATGCACAACAGCCGTTAATAATTTGACTGTGGAGTGGCGTTGTGATGGTACCAACCATAACGAATCGGAGTTGACTGTGGCGAGGAGAATATGTCGTGACAAGCGAGCTGAGTCTGAGCTGTGTGACGTGTGACCCGTGTGTGACCGAACTGTGCTCCGTCCGGCAGGTGAGGCGGCCGGGGAGGAGTGTCTGCAGTGTGGCAGTACGTGCAGTCAGCTGATGGGGGGCGGAGTCTGCGCCGGCTGTCTCCAGGGCACCGCAGGGGCCATCAAGGCCGGCCCGGCCGCCGCCGAGACCCCCGAGCCGGCGTCCTGTGACGACATCAGTGTTGTCTGAGGCGAGATCATCGGCTGGAATCGACTCGGCTCGACTCGACTGGGCTCATATCGACTCGACTGGGCTCATATCGACTCAACTGGGCTCATATCGACTCGACTGGGCTCATATCGACTAGAAGACGGCCCAGAGACGGGGAACGAGGACTGATGGTTTGTGACAAACGTCGCCCTTCCCGTGCCCTTCCCCCACCGCAGCTCTGCGCCGGCCCCGGAAGTCCCCAATCTGGCCCCAGGAGCCCTCAAGCAGGCCTCGAGCAGGCTCCAGGCTCTCCCCACAACCCCGAAGGCAGGGACAATCAAGACATGGCTGCGGTGTGCTCTGCGTTGGGGTAGATTTGCTCGTCGCCTCATGACAAACGCGATTCGGTGTTATTTTGTGATGTGTCTTGGTCGCGTAGCATTGGAACATTCCCGAGATGTTGTGCAATAACAATAGGCCAAGATTGCGCATCATCTCTGGCGACAAAGTCGTCAGTTTCGAAGCTGTTGTACAATCCATTTGCGGCCATAATGGTGATGATGTTGTTAGTTTGAGTTTCTATTGAGCTGTTGTAATTTTAGCAATATTGATGCGAGTGATACTGACATAGTCACTGTTGTAATTTGAATGGCAAGAATAGCTCATCACTCTGCTGGTTCGATATGTGCGAGTAATACATGTGTATGCTCTGTCTAGTCAATAGATTGCTTCACACAAACGACGTTGTAAATAAATACCAGAGACTGTGTCGCGTCTATAAGCCAGTGTATTGGAATGACCACATGACATTAGTGGAAAGTACACAGTATCTTGATAAATGAAGACAACATTGCATATAAATTGCGCAAATTAGTGTATTTGGATTAACCAATGCATACAATTCGCTGCGCACATAAACGTAGCTATGTGCTTGACTTTATTACGGACCATCGTCGACCATTAACACGTGGTAGCTTCACGCCAGCTCTTTTTCAACTCTCCAATGATTGCTGAACTAACTGCTCTCGTCATGACCATTTTGCAACCACACAAATCGTTCGTTTATGGGAAACCGTGAGCTCCTTGACGGGTGAGTGGGATTGCAAAACAAAAGAGAAGAAATCTGGACGGTAAAGAAGTAAACCATAAGAGACTTCGGCTCCACGTATTCGAGCAATTGTATACCATGCGAAATTTATGAAAAATTTTGTCGGGAAGCAGAGCTTAGAAAACCAACGTATAAAATGGCACTATGTATATAAAATGGACTTTAAACAACATTGCAATACAAAATACAATAATATTTGCAAGCGTCATTTTTATGCAAAACGACGTGACAAAATGTGAATTGAGTACTATCGTTTCATGATATAAGCCAGACGCTTGAATGAGAATGTAGAGCACAAATGGTTAAGCGAAGCGATTTCGGCGGACTCTCTTTATCAACGGCGATTGCTGTTCACATTCCACAAAAAGCTGTTGTGAAGCGACCTAAGACCGATATATTGTTTTACGACTAGGTGAACATTCCCAAATAATTGTGGTTATCGTGCATGTAATGCAAAACATGCTTTGGAAACTTACGTGGCTCACTTTTGTGCACAGAGTAAACTTATAGCTGTTAGGAACGTAACCAATTAACAAAACAAATATGAAAGCCAGCACTTAAGGAAGGTGATAGATGCATTGAATATTATATCTAATAAGGAGATGTGATAATATCATAATGAATAGGAATATCTAGATATTCCACTTTCTAGCAGATTTGGTGAGAACGTCATCCACTTGTCATCATTTCGCTCTTATAACAGATCACTTTTTCCACCGCTGCAGATTCAGATTCGCATATGACTTCATATGCTAATGAGGCATCCCATAAAGATGCAAACTAGGGGCTCGACTGCAAACAGCAGAGCACGCTATTACAATATGGCAGCAGTAGCAGCTGGTTGAAGGGCAAGGGGGCTCGGAGGAACTGGGCGGAGCCTGAGACGTCGGACTCCTCCCACATCTCGGTCTGACCCCGCCCACCGGTCACCGCAGGCCTTCGGCCGAGTGCGTACCCGTTCACAGGTCACAGGTCACAGGTCACAGGTCAAAGATCACACTGAAGATCGCTGTCTTCTCCACACATTAGCTATGACAAGTGATAAACGTAGTCGGGCTGTATAGCAATCAATGGCTGTAGATTAAACGGCACATCTGTATTTCCTAAACAATGTTAACAATTGCACTTTTGCCGTGATAGAACCATGTTGAAGATAACATTTTATAAATAGGTCCATGTCTAAACGCATTGTTGGAAAAGGTACTTCATGTACCGGGTAAGCTCACGTGCTTCAAAACGAGACACACATATATATATATTATATCAGCTTTTTAAGTTTGGGTCACTTGTGACCAGGCATGCACTAAGAATAATACAAATATGAGAAGCAAAGGATCTGATGTTAATATTTTTGTGATCAGTGCTCCCATTTGGAAATATAGCTTTACATAAAAATTTCTGCTATCTTGCAGTTTTACATTGAGATTATGCATTACATCGGGATCACAGAGACTTGCTAAGTTAGTACAACACATGCAGAACTTCAACTCAAGAGATGTAATTTTGAAGTATTTTGAAGTATCACGGTTGCCTCTTTATCCTTCTTACAAAAAATATGTTGCGCCATATTTTTTGTCTCAAATGGTTTAACCGGCTGTCGAAATGAAGAAAATTAAATAAGCTTCTACGACAATAAGCTCCCGAAGACCCCAGACTCAATCATGGTCAACATGATACAAATTATTTTATTCAAAAATCCTTGGAGAATGAATCATGGAAAAATTCATGAGAATGAAACCTGGCGCTTCCATGATCTGCAGGCCCCACAAAATATAGGCAGTACATATATCAATAATAAATACAAATAAATACAATACAAATGTAAATAAAGCACCTATGTAAAAAGTGAAGACCAAGACAGGAATTCTAATCCAACCCAGAATCTGACAGTATCGATAACAATGCGACACAAACATATTGTGGCTATTTTTCAGCCACACCTATTACATAAATGAAACTGTAAGTGGCACAGAACTTCAAAGATACTGAACAGAAAGTCCACCCAGGATCCATGGTATCCAGGATGCCGATCAGTACGACTTGTGATTGTCCAGGAATTTCCGATGTCTTCTGCGTGCTTAAGGGATTTGCGTGAAATCTGGGCCGAAAAATTTACCAGGTTGTATATGCGTTAGTTGAGCTATACTGGCGATTGGCGTATCACGCAGATTCTATATATAATTTTAAGAGTAGTTTGTCTACTGTCATTGGCCATATGGCCCACGTATTCGGGATTGCAAAGAAGATTTTTCTGAATTAAGGCGTACCTACATTTCTCCAGTCTAACATTGATTGCTTAGTAGTCTAACCCTTACAAACATGAATATTCCGATTACTCCAGCATAGGTGTGGAATATAAAAAGTTATCGGTCTTACAGCGCCCTGCTTCCACCTCTAGAATTCGATGAAAATGTGACAACGTATGATAGCGTGAACCAATCACATTAGACAAAACAACTCGTGAGCGCTGATGGCAGCATTCAAACAGAACCTCGGTTCTGCTTCGACTGTTTTTTTTCTTCAAATTTTCATTCGTGTTCATGGCCAGAAAATGTTTTACATGCGCCATATTACATTACTTCTTCTTTCATCTGTTTGCATTAACCGTAAACACCGTTTTCATCGATATCTTTACCGAAATAAGCGGAAACAATTTAAGCGAAAATTCAATTATTTGAGGCACAGATAACGTAAATACATATCTATTACGTTATTATGTTAACGTATTTATGTTATCTATGTTTGAGGTCTATAAATATGGTTGTATCTCACTCAAACGTGAAAACAACTGCCACTTATTGTACAAAAAATAATTTGGGTGATAAAAAACTGTGTACGCACCCCCCTTTAAGAAAACCCGACATTCAGGATGAAACGTCAAGGAATAGCCGGATAACCTGCGGAACCGATAAGACGCAGATTCAGCGAAAGTGAAAAGAAATTATTGTAAGTTTATGAATATGCGAGATGTTTGTTATAACCGTGGAGTTTCGATAATTTTGCCTCGTTTTGTGCATTTCAGTTAAAAATAGTTCTAAAATTGAATATTTTGTGCTCAGTAACCTAACGAAAGATGAATGAAGTCGCGTGATAACGTATTGTGGAGTTATAACTTGTATTGATGCCGACGACATTTGCTTAATGGTTCGAAGGAAGCAAAACGCAGTGGTTAATACTCTCGTGTTAAACATTATTAATAGATTTAGTTAGTCTGATAGCAATATTTCTCTAATTTATGTATTTGTGATAATATCTAAATCTCTGGGAAATCAGTTCTGTTTCCATTGCAACCGCATGGTAAAACAACGCGTTTCGTGCGTGATTTCCGTAATCACGGACGTTCATGTGCCACAAACACGCAAGAGATATCAAGGGGTTCGTGATCAGTCGCGTATAGTTGTGACCTAGTCTTAATAGAACTGGAAAAGAGTCTGATCCTGGTCTGGCTCATAAAGATTATAGATCTCGGATCTTTGGAATATACTGGTGACTCCAGATTTGTGCAAAGAGTTACCTAGCAAAAAAAGGTAACGGAAGAACGTTTGGGAAAATGCAATGAAGCACGCCGCATGTTTTCAAGCAATTGCAATCGGACGTCTACAAACATGAGAGGGGTAACATAAACTTTAAAGTTAATATTTCAACATATTGCTAATGTAATCATATTTAATTGTTCAATTGGCCCCTGACCAAATTGGCCCCTATACCTACGTCAAAAGCGTTTCAGGAAGAAAATAAGTGAAACGTGTTGTACAGTGCGTTTTTTTACAGCACACTTCCCTAAGTGCTTAATGCAGTTGCAGAATTTGCACGTGCAAGCAATGCTTTATTCCCAATAAAAGACGACTGTAGCATCCGATTTCATAACTCACATTTCAAGTCAACGAAGATTCTTTGCGGAGGGTTTGATGTGTGCATTTTTGAAAAATGAAAATTTTAGTTACATAGCAACTACTATTAATAATTCACAACTATTTTTCATAACAACAGTAAAACATTACCAAATACCTACCTGCAAGTAAGATATTTTATCACAATATAAATTTGATTAAAACAAAAACAAGAGCATCATGCATTAAAAAAGGCCTACTTTTACGAAGCATTTATTGAACTTCCTTCATGGAATAAGCGACCCAAATAGCACCATGTCAATACTTCAGCTTTCGTTGAAGCATTGTTGTGAGCTCCCGCTGGTTGCTTGACGCGCATGTTAACGGACCAGCTCTCGTTGCTCGGCTGCAGCCGGCCGGCCGAGCCCCGCCCCTCCGTAGTCGCTCCGCTGATTGCCGAGTAAACAGCGCGTGAGTGCGTGGCGGCGCGGCCGGGAACAGCCGGCTTCCGGCGCGGGCCGCTGCGGCTCGGAGAGGTTAATTCGGGTCGCCCGCGCGCGCAGCGGCGTCCGCGGCGCTGACAGACCCTCTGACGTGTGACCTCTGACCCGACCCTAACTGGCGGCACACGTGATCCGTGACCCGGCGACGTGATGACATGATGACGCCCCCCGGCGACCCGGGAACGTGGCCACGGTAACCGCTGTCCGGCCGAGAGACCGAATGGCGGCCACCGTTAGTGGAACGACACGCATACCAGTCAGAGGGATAATGATGGCAAACAGAGGAATCTGGTGTCATGGTATCTTGTGAACGGGGCTAAAATTACTGGAAATTTAGGACGATGGCAAACGCTTCATACTAACATCACGAGCATACATCGAAATGTGTCCATTAGTATGATGACTGGAATTAAGATAATTATCAGTAAAGCGTCATTGCTGGCGATGAACGAGCGAACGCGACAAATATGAGTCCCACGCCCAACTCGGGGGGGGGGGGGGGTATTTTTTCACAATCATACGTTTTGGGGAAATATCTTCTAAAGTAATACGAGAATCGTCGCCATACTTTCAGTGCCCTCTTTCACATCAATTTTACACGTGTAGACTAAATAATAATGATGAGGTCATGATAAGTCAGCCGGAAGAAATGACGTAAGAAAGACCCCATGCTTTCCCGTTCTTGACGAATAATATGGGTTTGCGGAAATTCTGTCAAACTTACAGTCAGATAAAGTCAATTGTTTTACATCAAAAGACTCAGAATAGACTATGCTATCAAGCTGCTATCTCGGTATTGAAATTTGGGAAAAACTAGACAAAAAATAGAATATTTGAATTTGAAAACTATGAGTTTTGCGATATTTTCGATTTTTTTAAATTTCCTAAACCGTGTGAAAATATGTAAAATGTGATAAAATATGTAAAATATGTGAAACAGACCAAATAAGTAAATGTGAGCACCAAATTTGAAGTCGATATCCTCAAAAATTACCTTTCATAGGTCCAAAACGACCACTTCATCGATCTTTCCGCGAATTTCGATGGTTTTCCGTTTTTTTTTTTTTTTGTCTCCGAATTTGATGCAAAAGCAATGTTCTAGGGTCATTTTCCCATTTTGACTAAAACTGACCTTTAAGTATGTATTACAGCACCCAATGACAAAAATAAGCACTTTGACATTTTTACCTTGTGACCTCAGATGACCTTGACCTGACCCATGACCACCAAAGGCATAGAATGGTACTTTGAAGTGTCAGGGACACGGTTCATGATTAGGTACATACACGTTTAATATCGTTATTTCGCGCGGAACTCTAACCAACCGAAAACGGTGAACAATTTGGACTTTGACTTGATCTATGACGTCACCGCTTACATCCAGGTCAACAAGATTGATTTTTCCCCGATTAATTTTCCAGGGCTATCAAACGCTTTCTTTCTTTAAGCAAAATCAGCTCAGTAGTCTCGGATATCAAAGGGAAGGAGAAAATAACTCCCCCCAGTAAATTGTGTTATGAAAATGTCCCAATGGGGAGCCGGTTTAGATGCGGTTGGTATGCGGGATTATGATTTTCTGAGATAATAATATCGTGCACGTGCGCACGTGCAGAGGCGATCTCTGACTTTTGACAAGGTGGAAGCTGAGGGACCCCTTTTATCCAGACACTAAATAAGAACAAATTGAATCACCCATTCCTGAGAAATAAAAAGTGATGTTAATTTGCGCACGCAAAAAGGCGGCACCCCACACCTGACATGTGGAAAGCTCGTAGCTTACCAGTCCTTGATCGCACACCAATTTTGAACACAATCAACTCAACTATTCCTGAGATAATAGAATAGGACTGTGCACGTGTGCACGTGCAGAGGCACCTCATGCGACTCGTGGAAAGGTCGCAGCGGACAGGTCTCTAATCACACATCAAATTTGAACATAGTTGACTCAGCCGTCCCCGAGATATATACAAGATATGTCCACGTACACACATACAGATGCATCCCACTGTATCTTGTGTAAAACTCGGGTTGAGTCTAATGTGTCCCTAACCACACACCAAATTTGAACACAATCGACCCATTCGCTCATGAGATTTAAAATAGGGATGTGCACGTGCACACATGCAGAGCACCCCACTCGCGCCTCTGAAAGGGTTATGGTTGATGGAACCCTAACCACTCACCAAATTTGAACATAATCGGCAGAGCCGTTGCGGAGTTCTTGCGATAAAACTATTTCCGACACCCTTCACGCGTCGCGCGCCACGCGCCGCCGCCATCGAAAGCAAAGACGTGAGTCGGCTCTAGTTTCATACGGAGTAGGGAGAATAGGGTTATTTAGCAAAGAAGACCGCTTGTCAATCGGACGTGTGGTTGGGTTGGGTTGGGTCGGGTCGTGTCAGGTCGCTCGCATTTATATTTTCTTCATACCAGTAAGACGCCTTTGCTGGCGATGAACGAGCGAGCGCAAAGGAAATGTAGGTACCTAGAAAGTGTAGAAGGAAATGTAATCGGCTCAGCCGTTCCTGAGATATAGGAAAAGGTTGTGCACGTACGCACGTGCAGATGCACCCACCCCTGACTTGTGTAAAGCTCGTAGTCCCTAACCACAAGCCAAATTTAAACACAATCGGCCCAGTCGTTGCTTAGTTTTAGTGACTATTTCCGACGTCCCTCACGTGGTACGCGTTTTCTTCCTTTTCTTTTTTACCCGGACGGCCTAAAGCCATTTTCCGGGTGGGGGAAATTACTTCTGGCAATTTTGGCCAGGAACAAGAGTTACGTTAAATCGGTTTATGTGAACCCGATGCAAAGCAAGGGAGAGGAGGTCTATCTTACTTTAAGTATTTCGTGCTAACAAGGTCTACAGATACTTACGCCAAAGAGCCGAAGTGCCGAGAGAAACATAGACAATACATATATCATTTATTCAGAAACAACACATATCATAAACACTTGAGTAAGGGTGTCAGTGTTATGGAGCAAGGGAGCCATCATAGCGCGAACAGAGACCTAATGTCATCCTGGCTCCGGCTCCCTGGCGCAACCTTGTTGTGGGGTGTATTTAACCAGGGAAAAAGTCCTAAATAATAAAAAACCTGGTGCCTAACGCAAAGGGGAAACCCCGCGCGTAAAACCAAAATTGCACGGGAAATCCTTGTTATACAGGGTGTTTACATAAAAACGTTAAAAATTATTCGCCTCAAATACATAGAAAAATGGTTTAACTACCAGTTCAGCGTATATTTTCTATTTCATAACATTACAACATTTTTATTTTATCTCTTTCTCACTCGCTCACCTCATTAGATTTATTCAGGCACCGTTCGAATGTGGCACTATGTTTATCCCGAGACCCTTGAGCTCCACGATTAACGTGTCACGTCGCCTCGAGAACTTCTGCCGAGTCCAGACCGCTCGCAAAGGAATTTATGACCTTCTTTTGCTTTGCTACATTTTTGCCTTGCCTTCCACGACATCTGTACGGGCTACTAGCCCTACTAGCAATGGCCAAGGAACGATCGGTTCGGAGTTTTTACCGACCAGCTGATCGTAGCTTCCGCCGACTGATGACGTCTCTCGAACGGGGTTTCTTGGGGGCGGAGCTTCTTGTTGAGATGAGCCTATCTGCGAGACGTTTAACTGTCACGTAAGGCGGAGCATTGGCTGTAAGGAGTCCATTCTTTCTTCAGGAGATCCCTGTAACAAGAATGCTAAGGTGGAATACAGAGGTGAGCTGGACTCGGCGGAAGTTCCCGAGACAAAGCAACGCGTTAACTGCGGAGCCTAAGCGTCTCGGGATGAACATGGCCTCACATTCGAACTGCGCCAGGGTAGACCATTCTTTGGGGGTAGGAGAGAATCCTTTGCCAATCGTTCTGCTGTTTCATTACCTTGGATACCCGTATGACTTGGGATCCAGAGGAATTTGATCTGATTCGTGTAATGTAAAAGGTGATATAGTTTTCTTATTTTATGTAACGTAGGGTGAGTTGATATTTGGCGAGAGGATAATGCCAATAGAGACGAAGAAGAATCAGAGCATATAACCGTCTTTGTAATATCTCCGTATCTTATTTGTTGAAGAGCCAATCGAATGGCTTCAAGTTTCGCAGAAAAAATGATAGAAAATCGTGTAGTCGATTTGATTGTTGGAAGCTCTCGGAAGTAATTGCTGCACCAGTGCGAACGTCTTTTTTTGATCCGTCAGTGTAAAAGTCAGTCATATGTAAAAAAATAAAAAGTCAGTGTCATGTAAAATTTTGATGATTGTTTCGATGTTCTAAGAAAAGAGATTGTGCTTCAGCTGAAGATACCCATTTCTTTTGAGATGAAAATAGAAAATGAATTGAAGGAGAATTATCAACCAGTATGCCCTAAGAGGAGGAGCTGGGAAGTATGAAATGGTTGAATGTCGAAGAGTTTCAGTGTTCTGATAATCCGTAGGCTTATGGTGGGGTATTTTCTTTGGGAGACGGTAGGTTCTGCGGTTGGATCCACATTATTCAAAACTGCAATTGTTGAGAGGTTGGGTCTAGCTGCCGATCTGGCAAAGAAACGAAGTAATTGCAGCTTACGACGACGGTCAAGCGAAGGGATGTTGGTTTCGATGTGTAGGTTTGTAATGTTTGTTGTTTTTCAGGCGCCTGTAATTATGCGGAGGGCGTGGTTTTGGATTATTTGTAAGAAACATATTTTTTCAGAAGGTATATCATTAAATAAGAAACCGTTGTAATCCAGATTGGACGGATCAGAGAAGTATAAATGCGTAAACGGATTTTTCTATCTGCACCCCAATCTTTTCCCGCTATGCATTTTATTATGTTAAGTCGCCTAGAACATCGTTGCTTTATGTCTTCAAAATGCTTAATGAAACCTAATGAGCCATCAAGTGTAAAACCAAGGTATTTAAATTCTTTAACATATTTAATTGTTTTTCCATTATTAGAAAGTGAAGGGGTTGGTATCATATATGGAATTCTGGGAGAGAAAATTAATGCAGCTGATTTCGAAGGGGAAATCAGGAGACCCCAGTTCTCGCACCAGGTTTGAATGTAATCTAAAGTGTCTTGAATTATAAGATGAGCCATGTCTAGATGGGGGTGGGTGCACCAAATGGCTACATCATCAGGCCACGCGCCTTGGCGAATACTAACGTGAGTCAGCACTGGTTTTGGCGCTCGCTCGTCCTCAGATTTGTCCAATATACCACGAAAAACTCGCTTTGCCCTCGCTCATTAACCACCACGAGTCTGTTAAGTGTACCGGTCACGCTTTTATAAGCAAACAATTGTTAACTTTTTAATAAAAATCAAATGATATTGAACAGAACAGATTATTTTAATATAGGTATGCGTCGTGGAATTTACAGGAATAGCAAGGTGATTCACTCAGCAAATAATACAGCCAAATAGGCATAGGGACATAGGGCCGGGGGAGAAATGCTCAACATGGTCTACGACCAAATGATACTGTGTTAAGTTGGTCTCTGGCAATTTTTCATAAATCATATTAAATAGCGTTATAACTGCTACATATAAAGCCTGGTCCTCACTGAGCGAGAAGTAAACGTAACGTAGACGAATCGTAAGGTTTGCAAAATTGAGCAGGTCACAAACAGCCACAAACATAAGCAAGTCATAACCAGATATCGTAAAACATCGAAGGGAAGGTAATAATATTAAATTTGTTTATTACGGTGTAATCAAAGCACAATAAAGCAATTGAGTGTTAAAGGGAATGTAAGGGTTTTTAAAATGTCGGCAATAATGTTATGGCGGTGTGCAATTTGAAGCTTCCTATTTATGGTGCATTTTACCCCCCAAAATACAGAATTCTGTAATTTACTAAAGCTGGAATCGGAACGAGAATGTTAAAACCGCTTGAAA
>JARFNZ010118933.1:0-12592 GCA_031763405.1 Balanus nubilus | reverse complement strand
ACGAAGAAACCAGGCGGTACACCGTTTTTTAAATCTTTGATGACCAGTTATTCCAGTCCAGTCCAGTTATTGCACTCTCGGCTGAATGTTTGCTGTTCGCGTTTTTGCACGTCGGCCATTTTCGGTAGGTGACGCAATTTGGACGACCTTGTAACGTACAAATTCAGCTTATTGGTCATGGACGGTTGTCTTATATGCCGAGTAACTGTTTGCAGCCAGTCTCAGAGCCAGTTTCCCAAAAACTGATGTCTTCTTGGGAAAAATTTGGCCAGATTGATTTCGGCTACTCAGTTTAGCGTCGTCTTCCTCCAGCGAACAGCTTGGTTTTGCGGGAGTCTTCGTAATGTAGTGACGAGACACGTAGGTTTAAATAATTTTGACGGATACCTTGAGTTCTTTGGCACTGTCGATCTGGATCGCTTCAATGTGAACCATCGAAACGGCGTGGTGACACGCCGACAGTATTCATCATAGCAGACATTGCTTCCGAGTGCGAAAGGTGCTTTTCAGAAACCAACTCATCACGTGCATATTAAGCAGGTATTTCGCGTCACTGGTTCAGTAATATTTTGGTTAAACTCACCTTAACTTACAAACTAAAATATAAAAACTCACCGATCCTGCGGGTCGCGGCCGCCACTCAACAGCATAGGGCGGCAGCGGCCAGGTATAGATATGTACTTGCTCTAGCCACGCGGGCGATACGACCAAGGCACGTAGAGGCCCTAGAACGACACACAAGACATGACACCGCAAATTACTCAACATCCGCCATCCACCACAAACGTCAGATCGCTCGAGTCGCTGGCGTCGCTCGAGTCGCGTGGTTAGTCGACCCCGAAGTGGGCGCTCGTGAACTCAGCTGAGTATCCCATCCAGTAATTACGTCATCTGTGATCGTGATATGTCTGATATTTTAAAGTATGTCCAGTGCATGGTTCGTTCGCCCTTCCAACACCGGTCTCGTCGGCTGCTGCCGCACGTCGAGAGCACGTCGTTGACAAGCGTGGTAACAAAGACGAACATGTGTTATCAGTGCGACAGCCGACAGCGATCACGTTTATTTACGTAAACGATGGCTCCTGTATCAAAATGACCGGGTATTGGGAAATGGTGTTTCGCCCGCCTGATATCGGGTGAGAGATGAGCAACCTCATTTCTTCTTCTTTTTATCTTGAGCGTCAGCCGGGCTGGTAAATTACCATCGACTAAATATCAAGAAAATAGTTGACTCGAACAGCCTTAAGAGCAGGCCGTTTGAAAACATCTGAGCATCCAGTTGTAATTTGTATTGCTTTTAGCTTTTGGCAGAGATCCGTTTGTCCTTGTCAGTCTCCTATCGACCAAGAAGACCATGTCGAAGTTTATCGCTACAAAAACGAACTTTTGGTTATGACAGTGACTGTGTCACAAAGTGATTTTTTGCGGCGGTACCAGGGTGCCAAAAGAGAGAAGAATCCTATCGAAAGATAGACAATGAAGACTTCGCTAGATCCAAAAAATGATAAGGAATAACTTGTAACATGTTACTGTTTGAGCTGCATGACATTAGTTTCAACACTAATATAAATATATTTGTAAAAAGTCGGGAAATACTTCAAATCTGCCATCATGATGGTGTCAGCATAGACAACCCCTGACAGCGCATTTCATATTCAGTGGTCCATATTAATGCTGAACGTCCGAGGCTCGCGTCGGCCGCCGGAGATGCTCCGCTCCACTCGTGGCCGATTTACAACTGGCCGCGACGGCAGCTGGCGGCCGGACCGGGCCGGCTTATGGCCCCGGGGCATGTCAGACGGCAGTGACCTCCCAGATAGGAGCGGGCCGGTGTCGGGGCGTGGCTGACGGAGCACCGCCCCTTCCCCTCAGACACGACCCCCCTCCCCCCCCCCACACACCCCGCCCGTCCCGCCCTCCCCGCCTCCCCGCCTCCCGAAACGAAACTCCAACCTGGCCATCAATATCGTTGTTAGATCACTGTCGAAGTGGACAAAATTAGCCCACTTCGCCATTTCTGGAGTTTGGCGGTGCATGGTAGTGTAATAATGGGAAGCCGGTTTCTCCCTGCGAAGTTAGTTCTTCGTCGTCACGCAGCATCAAAATTACCAACTCTGTTTATATAACCCCGAATTAAGTGTTCGTGTAGCAAAGTTTGTCATCTTTTTACAGTGCTAGTGTTATAAAATACCACACGGGGTCGATATATGATTTCTGTATGACCAAGGACGCTGTTGATTTTCCGCCCGAGATCTTAGGTCGGGGATGGAAAACCTATTGACCACTAAAGGATATAGTCCTATCCTGCGCCGTGCCGGCGCTCGGCGCCACCCGCCTCCCTCCCTTCTAACTCGGCAGAAATGGCTATCGGCTATGGCACTTAACGGAAAATCAAAAAAAGCGTTCGAAAGTTCGTGAAAAATTATTTCGAAACTACGTCAGTCATTTTGAAACTACGTCGGTCATTTCGCCAATATTCCATCAGATTTGACCTCATGTCAAAAGTTT
This sequence comes from Balanus nubilus, assembly GCA_031763405.1. Classification (NCBI taxonomy): domain Eukaryota; kingdom Metazoa; phylum Arthropoda; class Thecostraca; order Balanomorpha; family Balanidae; genus Balanus; species Balanus nubilus. The sequence goes on along the minus strand of JARFNZ010118933.1, from coordinate 10,084 downwards.
AGGCTCCAGAGGTCATCAAAGGTCGAAATGGCTGTTTTCTTGGAAAACGTTTTTTCGCGAATAACTTTTTAGCTATTAAAGATAAATAATTTATTTTGACACCGTCGTGTTTCGTCAAGGCGGATCGAAACATATACTTAGTGACCTTCGGAGGCAAATTTTAAAATTTGACCTCAGGTCAAGGTCACGTGGTGACCTTAGTAGGTCATGCTGGGTCATGCTGCATATCAGTCGATGCGTATTGACGAGACGAACACATTGGTACCTTCTGTACTCTTCTTCCTTGCTCTCCTCTATCAAAAATTATTGGCAAAAAAGCGTATGTGGCCTCGGGTGACCTCAGATGACCCTTACAAGGGTCACTTGTCAAAATTAGCATATGGGTCATTAATACTGACATAAGAAAACATGATCCTTAAAGAATTGGACTGATCTGATCGGTATCCTCTGAATTGGAAGGATCTGATTTTGTCCCATTGACTTATAAGGGGGAGTTCACGAAACTGACCTGACCTCAGGTCACTGATATCAAAAATCCGAGATGAACAAATTTTAGGTAATTGTGGCCTCATGTAATCCTGAAAGCTTTAAGCTGATCATTAACAAAAATGTAGTTGTTCACGACTTTAAACTTGTTTGGAGGTTGGGCCACGTGACCTAACCTGGTGACCTGACCTGAGATGACCTAGCGTCCAAAAATTTACACAATGTTTGTAATTTATGCCCAAACACGTGACCTGACCTGGTGACCCGACCAGAGATGACCTGGCGTCAAAAAATGTACACAATGTTTGTAATGAATGCCCAATGAAACAGCGGCGCTGCGCGCCGCTGTTTTTCGCTATCGTCGAAAAGCCTTAGGGAGTGCCTAAACACCCCCTCCCGGGCCATAGAGGATAGAGTATATAGAGTTATATATAGGATAGACTCCTATGGAGTCCTATGGAGGTCAATGGGAAAACCAAACAACGACAGAGGAACTAAAGACATCATATCGGCCTCAATGTGGTATTTATTTCACCATATATCGCTCAGTTTATTCGTTTTTTTATATATCACGGAATAAATGTACCTTACGTTTCACTTGAAGTGGTTTAAAAATTGTGTTTATATTTTATGTCACATTTCCTGACTGATTGGCAATTTCGTATGTGTATTTCGTCACGTTTCATCTCTAACTTGCGAGATCAATAGCCTGATACTAAATTACTGACAACGGCTACCTCCATTCTGGAAATTGCATAATAAGATAGTCTGGTAAAATATGCATGACTGTCGGGCTGGAAGCCTTACATTGAATCTCAGACAAAAACCTTTTACCGCACGCTCGTGCTAATGTCAACAGTGACGTAGTTAGACATATGGTAAAACAAGGTTTCATAAGAGTTGGAGAATTGAATCGAAACGCGACATAACATTTTTTTTTCTTTTGACTGAATATAATATATTCTAGCACAACTTATTATTTTCAAGAACTTTTTCACACCAAAACGAGGTTTGTTGTTTTGTTTTATCTAAAGTAGATTGTGCTCTTGTGTACTTGTGAACTGCTAACGTTCTATAAGAACTTCCTTTATCCATGGTGTCACCATTCATACTGAAATGCCCAAACGCGAGCCATTTCGTATCAACCCAAAATGTTTCAGTCTTGGAAATACCAGAGAAGGCCGCAAGGCTTGGCAACATGAATGCCCACCCTCTTGAACCTCCCAGCCACCCACCATGAACGCCCAGCCATTCAGCCAAGCTGGCCTCTGTTAGAACACCCCAGAATGATGGACCGCCACCGGGACCTCCGCTCATTCACACCCAGTGGACCTCGGCGCCAACCTTGGCTCCTCGCCAATCATCCCGGCCTTCTCTCACCCCGGGCGTGCCGGCAAGGCCCGGGGATTCTTCCCTGGCCGGTGGTCACCGCCTCCCCGGGGATAGATGGCTCCCCGAGACGGAGGAAACGATCGGTCGTTGTCGCGTCGTTGTCGCGTCGTCGTCGTTGCCTTGGTGTCGTCGTCGGTGTCGCCTCGCCGCGGCAAGACGCCGCCGAGACTCGAGGGAGACGCTGGCGCGGCGCTGGTGCAGTGTCGCTGGTGTCGGCAGTGTCCGGTCCAGGCGACATGTCCAGTCGCTGGTGTCGGCAGTGTCCGGTCCAGGCGACATGTTGCTGGGGGTAGCCTCCAGGGACGGCCGGCGCCGGGGCGACTGCTCTCCAGGCGCTGATACGAATATGGCGCGTTCTGGCAACCGCGACGAGCGAGCTGCGCCACAAATGGCGACCAGAAAGGATGGCTAATGGAGTTTTGTTGTGGCCATAGTTTTTCCCCTGCTGTTTGTCTCTGTACTACGGCCTTCACATCGGCCGGTCCGGGCCTTTGGCGAGTTTTGCTTTAACATGCGCCGTTCCGAGGGGTGGGTTTTTCGACGATATCAATGACGATATCAATGACGTAGGGTTTTCGATGATATCAAAAAACGGCAGTGCAAAGCGCCGCCGCTTTTTGGACACGTGTTTGGACATCAATAACGCACATTGTGTGAAATTTTTGACACCAGGTCATCCATGATCAGGTCACCAGGTCAGGTCACGTACCTAACCTCAAAACAAGTTTGAAGTCGTGCCATAACTACATTTTTTGAATGATCAGTTTCTAACTTTCAGGATTACGTATGGACACCTAAAACTTGCATATCTCGGATTTTGTATATCGGTGACCTGAGGTCAGGTCAATTTCGTGACCTCCCCATTATAAGTCAATGGAAAAAAAATCAGATCCTTCCAATTCAGAGGATACCCATCAGATTAGTTTAATTGTTTCAGGAACATGTATTGTTAGGCTATTGTTGATGACCCAATTACTAATTTTGACAGGTGACCTCTGTAAAGGTCATCTGAGGTCATCCGTGGTCACTTAACGTTTTTACCACTAACTTTTGATAGAGAAGAGGTAGCGATAGTATTTGATAGAGAGAAGCGTTCGGAAGGTACATACCAATATGTTTGTCTTGTCAATACGCATCGGCTCATATGCATCATAACTCAACATGACCTACTAAGGTCATCACGTGACCTCGACCTGAGGTCAAATTTTAAAATTAACCTCCAGAGGTCATCATGGATATGTTTCGACGCTGTGTGACGAGAGAAACACGATGGTGTCAAAATAGATGCTCTCTTTAATAGCTGAAACGTTATTTGCGAAAAAAACGTTTTCCAATAAAAGAGTTATGTTGACCTTTGATGACCTCTGGAGCCTGAAGTATTGACCTGAGGTCAAATCTGATGACACGATGGCGAAAGAGCGCTTCAAGGGCCTTCTACTGCTTGTTTAATTTCTTCTTAGCTACTGCATAATTCCTGAGAAAATGGCGGATATTCATGAAAAGTCAATATTTTGGAAATTTTTAACTTTGATAACCTCTGGCGACCTCATTTTTTACCTGAGCGAAAACAAAATTACCGAAGTAGTTTCGAAATGAATTTTGACGAGTTTTCGAACGCTTTTTTTGTTTCCTCTAAGTTCCATAGGGGCCGAGTTAAAAGGGGGGTTCAAACACCCCCTCCCCTCGTCACGAGGCGGTTGGCGCCGAGCACCGGCACGGCGCGGGTTAAATATATAAATAAACTAGAAATGTTAGGATGGTAACGCCGACATCAGCCTCTCTATAGCTGATCTTATAAACCGAGCAACGGTGGATGGAGGCTATTGTGTATTTCCTTAAAAAGTCTGTCGCGCAGTACGCCTTTGGGGAAAGAAGGTAATTTGCCATATGTGTAGCTACAGGTCTCAGGAGACTGAGTTGGCTGAATAGACCCTCGCCGTTTAATTAGCACTCGGGTAACAACCAGAGCTGCCAATTAAAGGTGTGAACCGATGTACTCAATACGCATCGCCTCGGCGCCTTCGCTGATGCCAGTTTCGCTCTCAAACCAACCACCAGTTGATTGGGCATTGTGATCGCTATTCTGTAAGCTTAGGTATCGGCGAAGATATGGCTAGGTTCGATACCTCTGCTCAGTAATAAAATGTTGGAAATACTAATTGGATGCCTCTGTGTGTGTGTGAGACGCCTTTTGTCTGTGTTCTTCTTAGTCGTCTGCTCCCGGGCTCGGACAAGAAAACAACGGCGGAGGAGGTGGACGACTACCTGGCCCGGGCCATAGATGCCCGCAGTATCGACAGACTGAGGAACCAGCACTGTCGCCGGCTGCTGCTGACCTTCAACTCACCGCACATCGAGCAGAAGGTGAGCACAAAACTCACCGCACATCGAACAGAAGGTAGCAGCGAAACTCACCACATGTGTAAGTATGCTAAGCACAGTAATATTCAACTCACCACACAGCAAGCAATGAATGTGTAGAGCAACGGACTCCCAATCAATATAACTCATCGATCCGAAGGTATCGTGGCTTGCTCCGGGCGTTCTTACATTCACTCGCATTTCCTAACCATTCATTGAGCGAATGCTGAATAAATGTTTTTGCTTATATTATTATGCACAAAGACCGACAATAACAAGCACGGCGACGTCATTTGTGAATGACGTCACATTGGATCGCTGACTGACGAGGTAGTAACATGAAACAATACGTAATTACTGATCACGACTACCTCCGTTTTGGAAATTGCATGATAAATAATCTGGCAACATACCAATAATACAGTGCTAGCGGGTAATAGTAAAACAAAATATTGCCGGATGTGACGTCACTGTAGCCGGAGGATGAACGCAGAATCAAGTCTTATTGCCCCAGGCGAAGCCCAGGGCAATAACACATGATTCTGCCTGGGTTTAAGACCTGCTTGTGAGGTCTTAAACCCTACGTATCATATGCATGTATAGTACTTATGGCGGCTTGTCAGTAAGGTTGTTTCAGTTTTCACTAGGTTGAGCTCTTCAAAAAAGGAATGAAATAGAAACACTCGGATAAGTGCGCTGCGAAATTATCCAACAATGGATTACAATATTTCAGGAATATTTCAGAACAGTGTCAGTCTTCTGGGATGATAGGAAATGGATCTCTTTTTATCTAGGTACTAACGTAACCTTTGATCACCAGAAATCAGGCACGTAGCCAAGAGGGTGGGGGGACGGGTACAGCCGCCCCTCCCCCCCCCCGCCCCAACTGGAGCCCAGCCGGGCCTTCAAGCGTTGGACCCGCCTTAGGTCTACACTCAGTGTGGAAGTAGGATGCTGATGAGTATGGTGTTAACTACAGGCTCCACGGCGCATGTTTTTCGCTTTTTAATTTCGTTTTTCGGTCTCGAAGAACTTTTTGCTTCATAGGAATACATTGGCACCGCTCCACGAGCGTTGTTGTTCTTATCAAACTCGAAAAAGCAAAAAAAAAAACGAAAACGAAACGCGGTAAAACGATAAAACGGAAAACTGAAACGATGTGTCAACCCAAAAGATAGGATCGAATGCAGTTTTTCGGCTTCAAGAGACCAAAATGAATGTGCTGCGGCGATAGTGAAGCGGGTGTTCGGATCAACTTATTCGTATCTACAGTGCGTATGTTTTTTAGTTTAAACTCCAACTTGTCGGTAAGCGGCTCCGCAGGAAAGCAACGAGGGTCTGGAAAATAAACATGTGACACAAAATTAATTTAACAGAACTAAGCCAGGTCTGATTAATCTATTTGCTTTGTCTACCACAAAACTATTGGTGCTGTGCAGTCACTGCGTGCAGAGACCAGACTATCAATAGCAGCGAGCCCAAACTCAGCCAAAACACTTACAACTGTAAGGGGAAAGTACTACTAGAGTATGTGTCTTATACTAAGTACAGGTCAAGGTCAAGTCAGGTCAAAAAGGTCACTATGTTCAAAAGTTATATCAAAGCCGTGTGATACATGTTTTGTGGGTTATTTCAGACGTAGAATTTTATGGTTTGAGGTCATTTTGCCATTTGACCTTATTTTAAGCAAAGTTCAGGATAAAGTCAGGTCAAAAAAAGGTCAACTTTTAAAATGTGTTATTTGTAATAAAATACGCATGTTTATGGAACAGTTTCGTCCCAGAAATCGATTGATGTCATCTCATTTATTTTTGCGTACGTTGTCTAGAAATGTCAAAACACAATTCAAAGACGATGTCTTCGGATTTCATACATATTGGAGTCATTCATAGGTCAAAAATAGGCATATCGGTTTGAAGCTTGGCTTGACAGATGTTCATAAGCAGTTATTTCACATGTATTCCGTTTTTTAACAACTTCAAAATTATAGATTTTGTTACCATTTTTAATGTGTTTTTGAAAATTTGGGGGTCAAAAAACAAAGATTATGCTATTAGGCTATAATAGTCTATCAATGTTTTTGTGTGTTATATTTACTACAACAATTAAATAATGGGGGGGGGGGGTGCGGAAATCAACCCCCCGGTCAGTCGTGTTCGGCGCGGACCCCCGGTAGTGCGAGGGTTAAAATCAGGGAAGTTCATCGCGAATCGGTTTGACAACATCATCGAAGTGATAGTCCCGACTCCCGAGCCCAACGTTATCAATATCAAAACACGTGTGATCGCCGAGACTGCCTTCGAAAATGGAAAGCCATCTTTTGTGAACTGAGCTGTGCTTCACCTAACTGGTGGGAAACTAGGCGGTATGGCGATGGACACAAGCCTTTTGGCACAAACTTTGTTGTCATACATCTGCCATGATAGGATGTAACACAAGGGAGTGAAGACGACCTCCACTGGGTAAGTTGACTGGAGTCTGAGGCGGACATGGCTTACCCAGGGACCTGTCTACACATCAATATAATTAATTTGGGAAATAAATTTAATTTTGAACTGATTTGGGTACAAATAAAATCATCTCAAGCATAAGTGGATAATTGCCGAAATGTCAGGGGTGTTTTCCACAAGCGGTGCGCCGGTGGTTTGGCCAAAGATGGAGCGAATGATTTCGTATGTATTTACCCATTTACCTTGAAGGGTCTAACAAGCAGACAAGGTTGGCTGACAAGCGCATGATCCGAAACACCTCGACAGATTTCGATGTCTTTTATCACTAGATTCCAACAGGTCTGGAGGGGTGCCGTGTAGAGTTTTATTAATTTTGGTCTACTCAAAGTGGACTAAATTGTACCCAAACTTTTGGTCCCAAATTTGCAGACTAGCCCATGCTCTGAGCCTATGAAACAGATTTGGTGGACTGATAGACCATTCGATGCTGCTTGGTCTGGAACGTTGCCGTTGCATTTTATGCGGATTGGTCCACTCAGTGGATTGAATTGGTTCAAAGCCATCTAAAAACATTAAAGACGAGCCCATGTTCTGGGCCTATGGAAACGATCTGGTCGAATGATACACCACTCGATGCGGCTTGGTCTGAAACGGCGCCTTATTTAAATTTTATGCAGATTGGCCCACTCCAAGTGGACCCCATCGTTTCAAAGCCGCCTAAAACCGTTGCAGACGAGCCCATACTCTTGAGCCTTGGGAACGATGTGGTGAAATGATAAACAATTCGTTGCGTCTTTGCTTGTAACGGTGCCGCTTTGAATTGTACACACATTGGTCCACTCGTGCACCAGTTGGTCCAAACTGTCGATATTGCTGAAGACGAGCCCATACTCTGAACCTATGTGTCCGATCTGGTGGAATGATACACCTTTCAACACGGCTTGGTCTGAAGCAGCGTCGTTTTAAAGTTAATGCAGTCTGGTTCACTCTAAATGGACCAAATTAGTCCAAGATGAGGTCGAAGTTTTACTGACTCTCGTAATTATTGTGATGTTCCAGCGTGACCAATTTGCCTTGGTGACACCAACTGATTTTGAGGAGATCTGCGGAAAGGAAGTGCCTATGGAATCATGTCAGGTGCAGACGGCAGTGGGCGAAAAATCTCTAACTCTGCGAGGGAAAATTCCCAAAGGGCCCAAATCAGTTCAGACTTCGGTAATTTGCGTCCCGGCCCAGTCCGGCTCGACCTATACGGACGCTTTTGAGAGGCATATATCTTTGCAACCACGCGTCGGACTAACAAGCGGTCTTCTTTGCTGAGTGACCCCATCCCTCCTAACCTTCTATGAGACAGTGCCGACTACGTTGGTGCTTACCACGGCGTGGCACGTTCACTGGCGGATCCAGGGGGGGGGGGGGGGCATTAGGGGCAAATGCCCACAGCGCCTGAAATCGACGAAAATTTGCACATTTCCCGCTCTGGAAGGAAATCTAAGCTACTTTTATTAAGGAACGTTTGTTTTAAAACGTCTAGCAAGGCATAAGGAAGCGAAATCCGATGAGTTTTCTGAAATTCGCGAATCTTTTTTGGATGTATGCCCCTCACAACGCCAGAGACCGACGTTCCGGATCCGCCAGTGGGCACGTTACATACCGTGTTAAGGCCAGGGTGTCGGAAAGTTTTCTCGCAAGAACTCCGTAACGGCTGGGCTATCGTGTTAAAATGTGGTGTGGTGTGTGGTTAGGGACTCATAAGCTGCGACCTTTCCACAAGTCACAGCTCGGGTGTCTGCACGTGCGCACGACCACAGCGCTTATCTATATCTCGGGTGCGGCTGGGCCGATTGCATTAAAATTTGGCGTGTAGTTAGGGACCCGTTTGCTATGAGCTTCACAAAAGTAAAGATGGGATTTATCTGCACGTGCGTAGGTACACATCTCTTTTCTTTGTCTCGGGAACGGCTCGGCTGATTGTGTTCAAATTTGGTGTGCGGCAAGGGCTCATTAGCTTCGAGCCTTCCACAACTCAGGGGGTGCATCTGCATTCTGCACATCCTTATTTCAGCTTTCAGGAACGGCTAACCCCACGTGCCTGCCGCACCATAAGTAGGTACATACATACATTTCCTTTGCGCTCGCTCGCGTTCATCGCCAACAACGGTGCCTTCCTAGTATTTAAGATGGTGCTGCCTTCAACATGTGATTTTCTTTGTTTACTGACTTGACAGTCTACACTAGAACTAGTTTACTTCTAGGTGCGTTGCGTCTGTGTTTTGTTTAGTACTATTTGTTTGGCGTGGCGGCGTTTTGTTTGGCGTTTTACTTTCAACGCAGTGACGGTTCTCCCATGCAGGCAAGGTAGGCAATGCCTACGTAGTTCATTACCGCTCTTGCCATACCAATATTTGCCATCCGTTTGTTTATTTGTATTTTCATTAAGAATTTGATTTTCTGCCCTTCGGAATGGTTCTAATTTGTAGGAAATTTTCCAAAATTTCCAAAGAAAGCCTCTTTGAAACCATACAATAAACGCAAATGGATGGAAACCGTTGCCTAAGCTTGCCTACCTCGTCCTACTAGATTGACGATTAGCCTATGTGTTAAAGCTATTAAGACCTATGCTAGAAAATGTTTGAAAGGTGGGCAAATCAACTAGAGAATACCTTTCAGGTTATCTTTTATGGCGTCTTAACTTAAAAAAATAAACATAATTGCAATATCAATTTTAATTTTAGACGCATAGTAGCTTGCCACATAGGGGTTCTATCATTATTTCGAATATAAAATATTTATACCACTTATGAAGGAGATACTTATACCAGAAACTGTTTACGACACGGCGTGCTGGAAGGGGTCAAAGTCGACCAAAATGTCCCTGAGGTGATTCGGGTACCATTCGAAAGCGCAGAAGATTCTGAGCAAGATGACGTGTTCTTAAAAATCGCACTATTAGGGATTTTTGAAAAAATGCACATTCATTTTCAAAAAATCCATTTTTGGTTCATATGTCGACCAAAATGTCCCAGGGGTGATTCGGGTACCAATCGAAAGCGCAGAAGATTCTGAGGAAGTTGACATGTTTGCTAAGATCGTACAATTACGACTTTTCGAGAAAAAAAACGCTATTAATTTTTTTATGTCTTTATTTTCTCCCAAAATATTGTTTGTAATACAACTTTTTTTCACAAAAACGAGCTACAACGGCATACATTAGCCAGAAATAATGTTTTTTTCCTAAGCAGATTGCTCATTTTACAATAGCAAGTCAGGTTTGCCGCAGGTCTCGGCCACCACACTTCGTGATTCGTGACGGTCTTGAGTAGACGTGAGTAGTACTCGGGGTGTGCAGCATTGACCTTCCCTGCCTGCACCCAGAGGCGACGTAAGTCCGCATG
>JARFNZ010118922.1:0-12594 GCA_031763405.1 Balanus nubilus | reverse complement strand
TTTCCCCATTGACTTATAATGGGGAGGTCACGAAATTGACCTGACCTCAGGTCACAGATATCAAAAATCCGAGATAACTCCCTTTAGATAATGATGTCCTCATGTAATCCTGAAAGTTTGAAACTGCTCATTTGAAAACTGTATCTGTAGCACAACTTTACACTTTTATTTAGGTTGGGTCACGTGACCTGACCTGGTGACCTGACCTTAGATGACCTGGCGTTTAAACTTTCACACAATTTGCGCAATCGATGCCCAAACAGGTGTGCAAAAAACGGCGGCGCTGCGCGTCGCCATTTTTTCGCTATCGTCGAAAAACCTTAGGGGGGGTCTAAACACCCCCCCCGGCACGGCGCGGGTTAACGTGACAATTTCAATAGCCCATAGTTAAGCGGGCGGTCCTTTGAAAAACATAAAAGAACAAAATCAGCTTTACGTTTCTCGAAGATCAGATAACTGTGATTATTTTGAATCAAATGTGCTGTGATTTCTAAACACAGTCTTCAACTTGGCTATCTTAACTTCAAACTAATGATAAGGTGGCACAGTCCCTTTAACATGGGGTTTGAAACCGAGAGCTGCTTGGATATTGAAACGTTATGACATACGGCGGTTTATCTGAAAACTGTTCATCAATGGTTCAATAGCAGGTTTTATGTACAAATCGTATTGGTTTTGCCATTGGCATTGGTTATACTAGATGCGATCTGACGTCATGCACTATGTAAACAATAATTGTTGTTTTCTTGAATGGACCTAGACTAAATTTAGCCCAATTATTGGAGGCTGTCTATAGTGAATACTATCATGTGTGGCTGCACATCAAACCAAGCGCCTTTTTACTAGGTTAATTTTGATAATTTTCATTTCATAATCGGTTTAGAATGAACCAAGTTATTTAATATTTACATAAAGATGAAGTGATTCGTCAATGTAACACCTGCGCTATCATATCCTGTAGCAGGCGCAAGAGCAGGCGTCACATCACAATCAACATTCCATGCATCAAAGCTTAAATAAATGAGATAGTTGGTGATAATTTATGCATTTGAGATTCGGTGCAACGTCCACATAGTGACTGTTACGTTGTCGAGTCAGAACTGACGTGGCCGATAATTCAGGCGGCAGCGCATTGTATAGGTGGGCGGCACGATAGACAAACTGTCTTTTGCCAACAGCCGTCCAGCGGATGCGAGGAAGGATGAGTAAGTGGTCTTGTCGAGTGCTTCGTAAGCGAGTAGACTGTTCTCGGCTCGTGTAAAATCTGCAAGCCAGCGACTCTTGTTGACCAGTTGACCGGATATTGTGCAGGACAGGGAGGGTGTGGTGGGAGTTAAATCAGCCCAGGTTCCCTCGCGCGTTAGAGATGGGGTCGTATTTCCGCCTCTAGGAGATGACACGTGCGGCAAAGTTGATGTTCTTTTGCACGGCAGCCATGTTCTTGGCAGAACCATTGCCGTACACTGAAAGACAATACCTGACGTGCGATAAAACTAAGGCGGTTACTGGAGGCGAGATAGTGACGGATGTGGGAGATGGCGGAAAAGACCCCGACGCACTTCCAAGACATCTGAGTGGCGTGCGGTTCCCAAGATAGATATCGGTCAGACGTGACACCAATATTTCTGGCTTCAGTGCAAGTAGCTAATGTTTTGTCACGAAACTGAACTGTGAATAAGGACATGTTGCGCAACTTCTGTCTAGGACCCAGGGGATCAGTTCAAATTTTGCCTCGTTCACTTTAAGACCGTCTGCGAAGAAATAATAGTATAGCTAAGCAAAAGAGGCTCCCATGTCATCGACCATGACCGAACTAACAGATTGTCGACAAGAAACCAGAAACTTAGTGTCGTCGGCCTATTGTTTGACAAAGGCGCCGCCGGTATGCAGGGTCAGGTTGTTCGCAAACATAGTAAAAAGGAGAGGTCCCAGAGAAGGTCCTGAAATACTTCCCAGTTGATGGAACGTGGAGAATAAATATTCAAATCTGAAAGAGGCTCCGTAGAGTGACGGGGTCTGAAGCCATGTTGGGATTGAGAAAGGAGGTGGTTGGATTTCAAGTAATGGTGAAGCTGAAGCTGTACAAGCTTCTCGACTATCTCGGCAATGGCGGGAAGGAGGAGATAGGGCGGAAGTTTGAAGGATTGTTATGACCACGGTACGTATGGATGGGGGAACCAGATGGTTGGTTTCAGGAATAAACATACGATTGCGTAGTAGTGACTCAGAAACCCGCCCATTCATCGATCAGGCCAATTAATTTTGTTGAATTTGAGGCTTGTCATTCCATTTTGCTCCGACTGAACCTAGGTCGTGCTCTATGGCATCGTGAAGGCTATCATTTCCGTAAATCATCAATATTACCGGCACTTAGTTACAATTTTGCATAATTATAGGATTTTATCACAATGCTCGTAAACCTATCAAAACTCGAAAACAAATTAATGCACATAGCTCCGAACCAAGCCAACGATACGACGCCATGATGCGATCCAAACCAGCCCACCTCAACTGACAACATCATTTATGGCACGTAAATTATTAATCATGCCCGAATCGCTTCTGATTAGAGTGTAACCTCGCCTAACATACGTTCTAGTGACTAATCATACCGTGACTAATCAGCGTTTGCCTCTGGTGAGGCCGGAGATACGAGGTCACCCTCTGCGCCCCTCCTCTTCCCCCCCCCCCTCCCCTACCCCGTCCGCCGCCCCTCCCCGCCGCCCGCCGCCCCGTCCGGCCGTCGCTCCCGCGACACATTCCCATAATTTCGGCGCCCGTACTGCGACGCTCTGGAGTAATTGGAGGGCGGGTGTTTACATCATTTCATTGAGAACCATAATTAACGACGACCTTGGGAAATATGACGGAGCGTACGGCTAAATCTGACGGCGACGCGTCGACTAATGCGGCCAAATCGTGCACTTGTGCGTGAGAGGTACGCTTCAGTAATGTAATAAGTACATGATATAAAGCTGTGTTGCAAAACAGGCATAAGAAAACAATGCTTTGTTCCCATCATTATGTTGATATGCGCCGCTCAACAGGCTTATTCACGCAGCGCATGGTTTCACAGAACTCATACTATCTCCGCCTTAGAACCGCGTGCTGTCGATCCAGCCAGGGACTTTGTCACGGCAGGTAACAGAGTGGCAGATGACGTGTGTGACTGACGGTTGTCTCGTGCCTCACCGGTCATGTAGATAGTTGGAGCGTGCCACAGCCCGTTGGAGAATCATCCGAAGAACAGACGAGAGCCACCGTGGTGTCCACCTCTCAGCTAAAGTGATGCAGCTCAGTATATTTACGAGTTTGTGGCGCTGCTTTCCTGGTGATATGCATGGTGTCCGGATAAATGGGCAGAGTGGTGCAGAGTGTAGAACCATGGGTGTAACTAGTCAGAGTAAACAGTGCACACTCTGCACTGCAGAGTGTTTAGTGCTGGTGTGAGGCTTACACTGCGGAGTGTAGGGCGTAGTATACTATACCTATACAGTATACGGGCAGAGCGCAGGGTGCATGTTGTATTTCCCGGGCTGAAGGGTGTGTAGTATACTATACCTATACAGTATACGGGCAGAGTGCAGGGTGCATGTTGTATTGCCCGGGCTGCAGGGTGTGTAGTATACTATACCTATACAGTATACGGGGCAGAGTGCAGGGTGCATGTTTTATTGCCCAACTGCAGGGGGTGTGTAGGTCATAGGGCGTTGGAAACAAAGCGTACATGCAAATTAAAGATGCCCCAGTTCAATTACATGTTATTAAATGATGGTGATATATTGCGTGACAACATTGAGGTGCAGGAAGTAGAACTTAGTCGATACTGTAACGCTTCTCAAAACTTACCTTTTAAAGCTTCAATAGAACCATCTCTGAATCCGTGCCACTCGACTCCTTTCCCAGTGCTGGCCATTCATTGGTTAAAGAAATAATGCAATTCGGGCTAACCGCGTACCCAAGCTGGAGGAGAATGGAGCTGCAAACTACCGAGCTGCCAAGGTTATGTCGGTTCAGCGCGCATTGTATGAAGGTTAATCGATCCTGTGACGTCACGACGGTACGGCAGGGGGTGACGTGATGAACGTGCAGACGTGCAATTTTACACGCCGTGTTTTTGGTTTTGCTAAAGATAGGCTAGGCGTCATCGAGTAACAATCGTCATTAGCTCAGCAAATTTGAAAACGCCCAGTACGCTGCAAGCAATCAGAGGGCGAGACAGATCGGTAAATTATGGAGAGGGAAAACAAAAGTAAAAAAAATATACAATTACGGCGATGGAGCACAGAACAACGTTGGTCAATGGTGTTATTTGTCAACGACTTCTCGACCGTCCAGACCCAGTTCTCTTGGCACGCACCAGCTCAAACCAGGAAGTTTGCAACACCAGAAGCTAAAGAAACATTATTAACTACTGTTAACAGCTGACCAACGTTAAGATGGATTCTATTACCAGCCGTATGAATCATTGACAGTTGTTGCTGGCCAGCTCTCCTGCCTAGCCTCGCCCTTCCTCGTGGTGAGAGGCGCCAAAAGTGCGTGTTCCAGTCGATCTTGTGTCTAGGGGTGGTGTCCAGCCAGACAGCGATTTAATGTCGTGTAATGACCTCACCTTCCGCATCTGACAAGTCTGCCAGGAACCGCGCGCGTCTCGGGCGCAGCCACCGCCAACGCATCGCCAAGACCTGGTGACCTTTCGCGCAAACATCCGGGTTGACCTCACAGGCACCCTCGCGGATGAACTCTGGGAGGATCCCGTCGGCGACCTCACGGGTAACCTCTTCGGCGACCTTACGGATGACCTCGTGGGTAGCTTCACCGGCGACCTCTCGGTTGAGCTCCCGGACGACCTACCGGATGATTTACCGGATGACCTCCAGGATGACCTCCCAGGTAACCTCTCGAGTGGCCTCGGGAGTGCGTCATTTGACCCGATGTGGCGTCACTGGCTTGCTGTCGACCAGCCTGTGAGTGAAGCCCCAGCGTGACACTACCAGTGGCTTCTGTATTGTGTCGCCGTTTATCCCTGTCAGTCCTGACGTGACGCAGAATCGCTGTCCACTGTCCCGCCCGCCACATTTCGGTGCTGGTTTTTGTTCTGTCAGGTGTGCTTCTGCACTGCCACACCGCGACGGCCTCGCAGACCACAACTGCTGCGCCCTGATACCCCGACCACGACTCTGGACTGCCACTGTCCGACAAATTGTTCTTTATAGTCCGACCCAACATAGTACCCGTCTGACACCTAATTTAGGGCTTCATCCTGAGCCGCGCCGCCCGGACTGTGCGGCACTTTGTCTGCAGAGGAGACGGCAATGATAAGTGCTGTCCCTCGGCCGCTGTGATGCATTGCTCGATGAATATGTAGCAGCTTCGACCCCCTGACCCGGCCGAGGGACGCGACAGCTGAATCGGAGGACATTTGTCCTCCGAACGGCGCTCACTCGGCTGCAAGGGGCGACCAACCCGGCGGCACGGGGAGATCAACTCGGCGACACGAGGCGATCAACTCGGCTGCAAGGGGCGATCAACTCGGCTGCAAGGGGCGATCAACTCAGCTGCAAGGGGCGATCAACTCGGCTGCAGCCCACTGGCCGCGCAGTAGAGTTGAGTTGAGTTGAGCTGAGTTAGGCTGAACTGAGTCTTGGTTTCTTCTCTCAGATTCCTGTAGAGGTCAGCGGGTTGAGTAGTTGATGCAATCTGCCTGTTGCTGCTTGCGGGTGAGTTGGGGTCTGCTCTGACGTGCATTGAAGTGGCGGTATTTGGTGAAGCAACCTTGGTGATTACTTTACAGTTATATTAAGTGATGAAGTTCCCCTCTGGAAACAAGTTATTTGCACGTTAGGATATTTCGGTCCAATGTCGACCACGCTTCACCTGTGATGACGCACACGCTGACAAAAATATCACAAAGTTCTGCTAGAAAATATCTGACAGCTATTTGTGTGTGTATACACAAGCTACAAACGGACACCCGAGCTTCTATTTGACTTCCCTGAGCTGTTTTAGTACGGTCCTTCCAACGCTGATCACGCACCAACTGGGACTATGCCGTCCCTAGGGTACAATACACTCTGAAGACTTGTGGTAAACCATTCGGTATGCATTCTGAAGTACCTTCGACCGATTGCTAGCCAAGGTCACCTCAGTAATTTCATTATCAATTCACTTGAACTCTTGTGAGGGCGTTCTCCGTTGTTAGCCAGCAGTGGTTAGCAGTATGTTTGAATATGCTGTGGCTTGTGATATGGGCGAAGGAACTTTTGAAAAGTTTGTGATGGGTGGGGGGCTGGGCAACCACAGCTACCTTCATCTACGAGAGGGATGTGGGGTGTGGTCTGAAATATTTCAAACGCCATTCTTTCTACGCAACCTGTATGCGTAATTTTAACCCTCGCCAGTGTGGGGGAGGGGGGGGGGGGCGACACCTCCCCTCCCTCGGCTTTTAGGTAATGTCTCGCGTAAAAAGCGGCGAATCGCGCCGAAATTTTGGGTACCATAGTTTTTTTTAGAAATTTTACACCTACCCTAAAATGTTGAAACCGTGACCCTAATGACCCGTGACTTGTAACCTTTTCCTCAAGGTATGTCAAGCTCAAATGGTTTTCCGTGGCATATCAATGCTTACCTATAACTCGCGCTTTTTATGATTTTTAATTTGTTGTGTATTCTGAGGTATACACAAGCAGTTGTTATCATGTGGATCTTCGTGGCTTCCATTGAGGTCACGACCCCCGAAAAGTCAACCATCTGAGGTCACTGACATCGGATGGCTTCCGGTGACGTTTTTTTATTTCTAAAGCTTCCTAGGTTTTTTTATGCGCTGATTTCGAATCTCATAATATTGCAGTGATATGTATATTTCAATATTCAAAACAATCAAAGAAAAGATCCAAGGAATGTATCTCTTTCTTGATTTTTTTTTTAAATATAGAAGTATAGATATCACTGCCATATTATAATCATCCATCAACTTATACTTATCACAATGTCATCCGCTATTATCTCGGACCTTAAAAAGATGTCGAATCTCACATTCTTTTTACAAAAATACAGGTTCAAATGAGGTCTTGATCTAGTACAGGTCAAGCGAGGTCACTGACCTCAGATGACCTTAGCTGACCTTTGACTTGTATTAGATAAATATCAAATGAGAGCTGAAATTGATCAAAAACGCGTTCTAATGACCAAAAGGGATGTCATTGTTTCTTTAGACCAATGCTTTGGCTTGATCAGAAGTCATTCTATCGGCAAAAATGGAATTCGGTAATTTCCGTTAATTGACTTGACCTCAGAGGTCACCATATGACTCAGGAACTAAAAATCGGGTACAATCGACTGTCTGTCGTCACAAGCAACACGCTCGTCTTTACCGCGAAGCTCTAGCTCAATTAGGAGCAAATCGGGGGTCGGGGGTCGCATCACCCCCCCCCCCCCCTATATTATTATATTCCTATATTATTAGAGGTATGACATTGCGGGGTTATAAACATTGTAGTGTTTTCCCTGCATTTTTACGTATAAGGCATCAACATCAAGCCAATGTCAGGGATCGAAGAAAAAGCAATTGACCAAGTGAGTGGCTACTGGCTAGTCAGCATTTTTGCCTACCACAACCTAAAATCATGGAAGTTCTCTCAAAAGTGTGAGACCATATGCATAATTGGTTCGGTTTAGCCTAA
The DNA here is from genome assembly GCA_031763405.1 of Balanus nubilus. Taxonomy (NCBI): domain Eukaryota; kingdom Metazoa; phylum Arthropoda; class Thecostraca; order Balanomorpha; family Balanidae; genus Balanus; species Balanus nubilus. The sequence continues at coordinate 4,912 of JARFNZ010118922.1, read as the reverse complement.
AAGTGGGTGGTATGATTCCTGTGCCCTTATTCCTATGAGTGCGAGGTTATGAATAAGTCTTCATTCTCAGAAATTAAATCCCAAACCGATATCAATAATTTGGAGATCACTATAACCCTATCAAAGTCATGTGACCTCCATAAACCGCCTTTGTGGATCCGCCAGTGGTTATAATCGCAACGTAAAGAATGTATATTGGACTGGAATGTCAGTGAGCGAAGAAGAAGAATTCGTTATTTCGAGGAATCGCGTTTATTCAATCACGCAGGGAGAAATCTCGATTTGATTACGCTTAAAAGAGGGGAGGGTGGCAGTTAACATTTCTGGCCCCCAGCCCACAAAATGTGGGGCATGGCCTTCTCGCCCTTTCCCGTTCCTACGCCTATGTGTTGTGAATAGTTACTGTCTGATGTCTATAGAGCGGCTGAGCTAAGGTCTGCAATAGTATGTTTAGATTTGATGACCTGCTTACCAGACATTTGGTCTTATATTCATTGTAAAATTATGGAGTTGTTAATTCGAATTATTTTAATCATGTCAAATGCATTTGAATAACCTCAAGCAATGTCATCGTGTTAATTCTCCTGTAGAAACATTAATCTTCTTTTTTTAACGCCTCATGTGTGCTAGCGAAACTGTCTGATGGTTATGCAATAACATGCTTATTTTAATCAATTGTTTTCGTGCTCTTTTCTTCATCGATTCAGAGGAGGGTTACAATTCGCCTCCAGCTTTCCACACCGATTTTGTCACAGAATGTCACGGGCATAATGGTCCTTGCTTACGGAAACGCGTTCTAATCTTGCGAGCCGCTGCCGTCTTTTGTCGCCCCTAAGCCGCTGGCAGCGTCATCTGCCGCGCATCTTAAAACGTCATCAGCGACAGCCCAGCCCGCGCCGACGCCGCCGCCTTCTCGTATCGACGTCGCTTTCGTTGATTCCGACTGGACGGAATCATTTAACGGATGGAACACACAGGGGTTGATCTAGAACAGCTAAGGCTTGAGTGGTAAAAATGAAGATTCGTTGAGGAATCATCCATTGAGAATGTTGGAAGTGTTTAAGGGAAAATCCTATAGATGTCTCACAATTCTAAAAAACTGATTTTGCCTCCATATGCATCGATTTGTTTTTGCTTCCCACTCGGACTCGAACATGAAGCATCGTGACCTCATTCCCGACGGTAAGTACGCCCGCCATCCGCCATCGGGGCACCTTTTCACAGCGGTCATCACAGGCCGTCATTACGACCATCAGCTCCCGAGGGCGCGGCGACGGCGGGTGATAGCCGGGCGTTGGCTCGCTCCTGGCTCGTCAGTCACCGCCCGTGACCCGTCCGTGACCCGTCACCTCTGACCCGTCCCGGCCGGCCCCGCCGCCGCCGCCGCCGCCGCTGGACCCGGCCGACTGACCGATAGGAAACGGAAGAAAGACACGGCGGCCGGCCCAAGCAAGCGGACCCGCCTCGACAGGCCGGACATGACGCTGATGGAAGACGACATCTACTTTGAGAGGTGAGCCTCAGCCTGCTGATTTCGTAAAGCTGTGATTGGCTAGGGACTCACTGCAGCTACAGACATAGTATCACCACCAATGGATTTGTGTGCATCGATGCCTGTCAACTTACTCGTGCGCTCGTGAAAACCCCTACTTTATATCCGAGGCTCCGCCAGGTATTTTTAAATAACTACAGAGCAGAAAGTAGTTTTATGAACAGCATCATAAAGGGTGGAACATAAATGGAACATAGGAGATGGAACATAAGGGTGGAACATAAGATGATAATGTGGACAGTGTGAAACCTTCCATTAAGCTGATAATGTGGACAGTGTTAATTATTTTAATGTTATATCTGGGCAGAATTAAATTATCTACACACTGGTATGCTTCACTGATTGAAACATCAGGTGGTGGCGTTCACAAAATGGCCATGACCAGATTTGGCGGGTACCACGACGACCATCGTCCCATTGGGAATTTACCCAATTTTATGTTAATCCTTATATAGAAAATTACCTAATACCTTCAGAAACCACGGGAAACAAGTAAAAAAAAAAGTTCTTCATTCAACTTCCTTTAAAATTATGTAACATTGTATCAATCGTAAAAATTAGGGCGGTAATTAAATTTTTCATTCGGCAATGTCCTGACATTTGAACATTATGTATTCGCTCGGAAAACGACATTTTACATTTGTGGTGGCCGTTCTTTCCACATCAGCGGAAGAGTTCTGGGGAAACAACCTTAGGATACAATACATTTAATTATGTTTCTATTCCAACCATCATTACTCGCATTAGGGAAAATTCGAGCGGTAATTTGGTCATATATAACTGCATGCTTGTTTGCGGTCATTCCCGGCCATGTCGAGTAAAAGAGTCCAGCCGCTTTACCTTGGGGTGGGTTCAAATCCCAGAAGAGACGATGTTTTCCCGTATAACTTGATTTTTTTTTGTGGGGGGACTCATCATTTACTGGCATTAAGGCTCGGAAATCAAAGCTGATATTAACGGATTTTACAATGCCTCATTCTCTGAATAAAACGCTAAATAATTAATATAAGCAATAAGAAAGTGCACCGAAGATGTCTAGAGTGCGCAAAAACTACACTTTTTTCGGAACGTGAAGGGTTTCGTGACACACCTCTAAAAAGTAGCGCATTTGCAGGGTAGAATGACCATTTTGTTAACGCTTTCAGTCCTGATAGTGATTTTTTTATGACGAACATATTTCGTCTTTTACTTGGCTCTTCATTCAGTGTAGTCTGCTCTGGGGACCTTGCCCCTGATCAAAGCACTAATTCGACTGAGGATTGACCCTATCAGGAGTTGGCAAAGGGACTTGCCATTTTTTCCAGCTGTTTTATTCAGATCATGACACATTTAGTAAATTAATGCATCATAAATACACGTGAGCCTCCATAGTCCATACACTATGCGCAGCCCCCGCCCGCGCCGCCTCACGATTTAACGCGGCTCGTCGCCGCGAAACGACGCCCTCTGGCCTCCGGCCTGGAGCGCGAGCCGCCGGCCCGGTCCGGCGGCAAATTTCCGAAGTGTCTGTTATGTTTCGAACTGGTGCCCGCCAGCCAATGGCTGTGTGTGACGTCAACTAGGAGGTGGGGAGCTGATCAGTTTGCGGCCCTGGCGTGTGACGTCACCCAGAAGGACAAATCGCCGATCATTATCATGGTCTGCCACTAGAGGAGATTGCATGCAGTTTGACTTTCTGAAGATCAGAAATATAAGGGTTTCTCAATCCCAGCAAAATACACGTTGGCAGTTCTGCCGTAAATAAAGAGGTGTTAATTAATGGTAGACAATAGAAAAGGAATACATGTTCTGCAGACACTCGCATTTAGGAAATTGATGTTACTTTTTATGTAACTCGAAGAGCTAAGGTTTCATACACTTTGTTAGATATTATTGTAGTAGGTCATCGAACTCCAGGGTGTAACTGCATATTATTATTTACTGAGGTAAAATAATTTGATAACATGCAGATAGTATATCTAGAAATATTGTTTGGAAATGTACCAATAGCTACTAGTGTCAAGGTTATTGATTACTTTGGTAAAGTGTGGCTTTTCCCAAGGGGACACGGCCATAAGTACCATCCATAAAACAAATGCCGTTGTATTAAATGATAATTAAAACACTATTGCTGTAGGAAGGTGGGTAAGGATTTCCCCATTACCCCTAAGTGCCGTGACATGCCGTGTTGTGCCATGCCGTATTGTGCTCTGTCGTGCCGTGCCGTGCCATGCCGTGCCATGTCATGTCGTGTCATGCCGTGGCGTGACATACCATGCCGTGCCATGTCGTGCCATGCCGTGCCATGTCATGCCGTGCCGTGACGTGCCATGCCGTGCCGTGACGTACCGTGACCGAACCGTGACCGGACCGTGCGGCCAGTGACATGCTCATCTCGGAGTCGGGCCCGTCCAGCGAGGTGCCGTCCGGAGACGAGCTGCACCGGCCGACCGCCGCCTTCAGCAAAACCCGGCTGGCCGCGCCCAAATGGAAGAAAAAGAAGTACCTCACCGCAGGACTCTTCTCGGATTTCTACAAAGTGTCGAGGTGAGTCTTGGGAGGCGGACGGTTGGTTGGTTACATGGTTGGGTGACTGGAGGGTCCGGCGGGGCGGCTACGGTAGCCGACATTGAGACGTGAGGCTCCGGCCGGCCGGCCAGCCGATGGTCCGCTCCCAGAGCACGGTCGGCCGGCCGGCTGATCCCACAACAGCTGGCAACCTCTGCCGGCCACCGATGCACGATATCCCCTGAGCAATGGATGTATTGATGTTTGGTTTGCTTGTTGCCGCTGTTGCCGTGTATTGTGTTCCTTGCTTTTCATACGTTTGTCTTCTTGCTCCATTTTGTTATGTTTTATCTCCAGTTTTAGGTCAGACTTAGGGACGAAACCGACTTCTAATGCGACTTCGGCTTCACGAAGCCGCACTTCTCACGCTTGTTTGGAGTTTGGTTTCGGTGACGTGGTTGAAAACAGCTCTTTACAGCTTCGACTTTATCGGATTTTCACAAACCCGCTTCCATATAGGCTTCGGCTTCGTGTTCTTTTAAGCAGTTTGCGGGTGCTCGCTTTGGCTTCGTGTTGTTCCTAATGATTTGCTTTAGTGCTCCTTATTCGACGTTAAGGTGTCTTTACATTTGCTTTCTTGTGATTTTTAGCTAAATAATCACTCGCTCTATGCTTTTTTCCACGAACACTGTCATGAACACCGGCTTCGGCACTGAACACCAGTTTAGAACACGGTAGTAGATGTTATGAGCGATTTTTTGTGTTGCTTCGGCTTCGCGTATTTCACCCATGCCACTATGGGACGGATGACCTTCAAAATGCCTCTAACCCGCGCCCTGCTGGGGGGGGGGGGGGGGGGGGGGGGGGGGTTTT
>JARFNZ010118911.1:0-12600 GCA_031763405.1 Balanus nubilus | reverse complement strand
CCCCGTCCCCGTCCCCGTCCCCGTCCCCGTCCCCGTCCCCGTCCCCGTCCCGTTCCCGTCCCGGTATTAGGGAATGTATGTGACAATTGTTAAGTGAGTGAAAGGAAGACCTTTTTTCTCCAAGATATCATGTTTTTAACTTAAAATAAGTTTGCAAAGCATGATATCTTAGAGAAAAAGGACCTTCCTTTCACTCACATAACAACCGTCCCGTTATATTCCAGGTTAGACTATCACCATTAGATGTGAAAATATAGCGCATCCTTCAAATGACCCGTGCAACCTAACGCTGTTTTATCTCATGATGCACTCCATATGGAGAACGTAGGCTATGAACAACCGCTACAGCAAGCTAACACGGATCGATTTCTCCTCCTGCAGTCCGCATCTCTCTCGCTGCACCCGTGCAAAAGCTGTTTGTGTCGGCACAGAGCGATGACCGATAGATAGTCGGGTGAGATGGCATGACTCTTCCAGCGGCGGCGCCGGAAGGGTGTGGTCAGTCGCGGCGGGCCAGGTCAGCCCCGGTTGCACCACCCGGCCTGCTCGCCGGTCAGAGCTCCGCCGCGCCAGTTTCGGGCCGTGTTTTCCGCGCCGCTCTCCGCGCGTTGCACAACGAGCGACATTCCCGGCGCACTAACCGGCGGTCAGCCGCGTTGGCCGACGGGGCCGCACGCACCTGTGACCCACTCGGGGGTCAGCCGCCTGGCCGCGCCGCGCTGCGCCGCGTTTGTCGGCCTGACCTGCACCAGCAGTCGGCGTGGTGCGCCGCGCGGCCGGCCTGCGCAACCAGCGCCGGTCGGGCACCTCGCCTCTTCCTGTTCCTGTTTTTCTCGACGGTTCGCGGAGCGTGCAGTGCAGTGTACCTGAGAAGGATGACCAGTCGGTCGACAGCCTGCGTCTCCGGTTCACCTGGTCAAAACAGCCCGGCGAGTAGTGAGGCAAGGCTGAGGCGGCACGACAGCTGCACGCAGAGCGGCCACGCATTGCGGCGCATTGTGCGTAGGAACTGCGCATATTTTTAAGGATAAATGTGTTTGTGCGCCGGTCAGATTTCTCCTTGCGAAATAGTGTCGTGATGAAAAGGATAAAAGGCGGAAGCAGTATCATCGATTCGATGATTTATCGACTCGGCGGCATTTCTGCGGGCAAACATGAAGTCAGCGTTTAGGCATCTTCATACTTATGCTATATGTTTTCGATCTTATCCTTTTCCCCAGGCTAACGCTGGTGCACCGATGATATGGGATCGATCCAAGGATCGAAACGTACAATACATTAATTAGTTTGTAGATGAAATCATTGAAACGTTTGACACAATTCATAAACGCATTCACACCTACCGTGCATTATCCCATCAATGTTTTAATTTTATTCGAGTCTTAAGCATGCAGACATGATACTTTTTCAGGTGACGTTTAACTGGAAAGTATAAACACGGGAAAATAAAACAAAATCGTCGGGTTGATACACGGGCGCGCAACCCTTGCAGTGTTAACGGTGGACGTGCATTTTTTTGGCGAAATGCACGCAGCTTTTGAGGATCCATCACCGGAGCAGTCGTGAAGCATTCTTGTGTACAGTATACCCACTTATATAAGTCCTAACGGGCAATAATGGTCAACTTATTGAGAGCAAGCTTTCCCTGGTATGAGTTCGCTGGTAAGTACGAATTTCGTTTTTTTTTTAATCAGGAATTGACACCATTTTTGTCTGATTTTAGCGGACAGTTTGCCGTTAATATTTATTCTACCTTACTTGTGACGTCAAAAGTGATCTTGAGATTAAATTCGCATGTGATTCTTGAAGTCGGTATACACCTAAGGCTATTGAATGCCGTTTGATTTTTGAAAATCGGTCCACTAGTTTCGGAGATCGTTGGGGTGGGGCGAAACGCCCCCCCCCCCCCCGCCCCCATCGGCGGGCAGGGATTGAAAATAGCCCATCGGGCAGCGGGGAGTCACGAAATTGACTCGGCCTCAGGTCACCGAGATGAAAAAATATCCGAGATAAACAAGTGATATGTATTTATGCTCTTATGAAATCCTGAAAGTTTGAAACCAATCGGCCAAAAATTTGACCACGGTACAACCGCAAACTTACAAGATATTAATTCGTACATGTCTGTACTTTGACTTGACCTGCTGACCTGACCTAACGTGAACTAACGTCAAGACTTTCGCATAATATGTGTTGTTGAATTCTAGGCAGGTATTGAAAAACGTCTTTTTTTCGCTATGCTCGGAAAAGCGAAGGAGGCAGATTTCACCCCCTCCAGAGCTTGTTAACTCGCGCCCTGCTGGTGGCCGAAACGCCCCCTCCCCTTTTTCCTGATATCTCCTAAAATAACGCTAGCAGCGTCACAAAACTTTGCATACTCTTTTCGACATTAATTCCGCACCTATTGACGAAAGGAAAATGATGAGCTCTTCATAGGTCGACAGGAAATGACGTCAGAGTGACGTCGTGTTTTCAAAATTTAGGCCAAAAGTAGGGGTTTGCGGCAAACGATGTCAATCGGATAGTTTTTTTTAAGATAAAGTCAATTATTTCATATCAAAAGACGAAAAAAAAGACTGATACATCACACCGCTATTTCGGATTTTAGAATTTTTGAAAATGTTGCCAATTTGGAAAATTTAAACCGAAGATGTTATTTTTTCCCATACTTAAAAAATCAGAGTGAAAAAAATATGTATATGTATATGATACACACCACTACAACCTCGATGAATATGGGTACCAAATTTGAAATCAATATCCTTAAAAATGCCAGAGTAATGACCCTTGAGAGGCCAAAAACGGCCACTTTCAAGATATTCTACGAATTCCGATGGTTTTCCGTGTTTTCGTTTTTCCGATTTCAATGGGAAAACAATGTTTTAGGATCAATTTCGCGGTCTTGACGAAAAACTTACCATAAAACATGTATTACAGCTCACAAAGACTAAAATCAGCGGTTTGGCCATTTTTGACTCCGTGACCTAGGATGACCTTAACCTGACCCATGACTGCCAAAGTCTTAGAAGGGTACTTGGAGGTGTCAGTACACGATAAATGCCGATTTAGTAGCTTTTTTATGCGCTCAATATCGTTATTTCGCCCGGCAATGACACCCGGTGAAAACGGGCAAAACGTGACTTTACCTGACCTGTGACATCACCAGTGACATTAAGATCAAATTTCACATTCTATTCTGAAAGTTCATGTACAGGGCTATCGAATGCCGTTTAAGTTGTGAAAATCGGCCAATTGGTTTCGGAGATCGTAAGGGAGCGGTGGCAAAACGCCACGCGCGTCTCGCTGGAGACCCCAGCGGGGCGCGGGTTAATCCTCGCCCTGGTGTGTGCAGGGTAGGGGTCACGGCGCCGTTTTTTTCCTAAGGGAAAAAGACGAATGGCCTTACCTCCAAAAATGTAATCGTATCCAGGCCCCAAAGTGTTAGTTCGAAAACAAATTTGAACTTGGAAGAGTTCATGAGAGCGTAAGTATCTGCAATTTGTATATCTCTAATTTTTTAAAGCATCGCTGACCAAGGTTATCTCAGTCACGTGACCTTCCCATTATGAGTCTATGGGTAAATATGCTAAAGTTCCCATTAAGATATTACGGTTATAGTAGATTAGGCCATTTTTATCTCAGAATTATGCCATTTTAATTTATTCTTGGAGATTCAGGGCCCATTTGTGCATTTCTATCCCTCTTAGATTTCGAGACAATTGGCGGGGGGGGGGAAGGTTTGTTTTGACTCCCATCAGGACGGAGCTAGCTCAGAGGCCCACCGGGTTAATGGGAATAGCAGGTCCTCAAATCCAAAAGCAAACTCTGATTTAAATTTCCTGAATCGTAAGTAGTGCACTTACCTTCATTGGAAAGTAAAATTTGGGCAGATACGCGGCACTAAATGTCGACTGGCTAGTAGCTTACGTGTCAAAGGACGCCCGAAGCGACTGCCTTCTCAAGGGTTATTGGATGCTGTGTCAATCCGTAGTAAACGACTTGACTGAGTTCCCAGCTGAGGTCGGTTGGGTCACCGAGGCTGATGTCAGTCAGGTCACCAGCTGAAGTCAGCCGGGTCACCAGCTGAGATCAGTTGGGTCACCAGCTGAGGTCATTCAGGTCACCAACTAAGGTTAGTCGAGTCACAAGCTGAGGTCAATTGTGCCAACTTCTCGCTTACGGCGACCGCTTGGCTTCCCTCAATACTGTCCCTCAAATGGAAAAGCGTGACATAGAGCGCCTGGCCCTATCATATTACCTCCCTTAGGTTCCCTGAAATATTGGTCACGGAACGGACACGTACCCTGAATACTGAAAGTTATCTTCTTCAAGTCCACTTCATGGGCTGATCAAAATAAAGGTTTTCTGAGGAAAATACTTCATGAAATCCAGAAGCGTAGCACGCTTTAGTGAAATTTGTTCTACTGAAACTCAAGTGACATAGAGCACACACGTCAATTTCATTTTTATTATTGTCGTAGATGGAAGAATATATCTCTAAATTCATAACTTAATTATCGAGTAACTTTTGGTCCGCTCTGCATTGCTTACACTGTCTCGATTGCGTATGAATTCATGAACGTATTCTGCGAATCTCAAAGGCTGAAATCTTGCAGCTCTATATGGTAGCTCCTTACCAGATTCAGTGTAGGTCGCATTCGCCGGTCAATACTTTTGTTTGGTTGTCTGTCTGGCTGGTGAATCGTATTAGTAAAATTGTCTTAAAAGCTCATTATCATTGTTTCCAAGATGGAGAGAGAAGATAGTGTTTATAAGGCGAAATTGGCTGAGCAAGCGGAACGCTATGAAGGTACGTATACCACTGTAAAGCGTTGTTTGAAACATGTTTCATGTGCGCCACTAATGTATTTAGGATTCATTGCTGATGTTTTACTCCCATTTTCCTTATGATTCATCATTTGATCACCTTGTCTGAAAATGAATGTGCTCATAGAACATTTTAGCTATTCAATTCATATAATACATGGATCACTAATGCCAAATAAATTGTGAATAGCATGGGATGAGTCATCAGATCAACCAACCATGACTTCATTTCTATCAAGCTACATTATTGGAACTCAACTAAATATTTGCATAGTGGATTCATCTGGATGCTGACAGATGCTGTAGAAGCTCATAGATTGTAGTAAAATAATCCCATATCAATTCATGCAGCACTCAGCAGTGTTGGCTATGGTAGCACCAATTACGTTTCATTGTAGACTTTCTAAACGTATTGGAAAATTGCCTGTTAGGACTAATGAATTTGCTGTATGTGAATATGGTCTGCTCAATATTATAATAAGGTCACTGTGCAATGAAATATAGTAGCATTTTGCAGTTTATCTTTCCAAGGAGTTTGACGTGATCCTGTAAGATTAACCTATGCTATTCAGTGAAGCCACCTATGCTGACTACATAACATAACTTGCCAAAGCATGCTATGCTACTAGCATTGTTTGCTAGCTATCATTCAAGCTGTTCTGTTTGTATTCTTCTACTTAACAGCTTTCTGCATTAGTAGTACCTAAGTACCAAGTCATAGTATAGCAGGGATGTAGCCAAGGGGGGGGGGGGCAAGGGGGCCCATGGCCCCCTGACCAATCCAGTTACACTAGATAAAATGGTACTATGCTGAACTGAACATTTAACATTATGTCTATGCATGGAAAGAATTGAGCCAAGAATGTTTGACCACACCCTTCCCCTCCCCTCCCCCCTCCCCCCTGGAAGCTGGAAATGTGCAGTGGCCCCTCCCTGAGCGAAATCCTGGCTATGTGCCTGTATTATAGGTAAGAACAAAGCTTTGTGATTGTGATACTTAATGGCCATTCTGTTGTAATTTATTGAACTTTGAAGACAACCATTTTAGGCACTATTGTCAACACTTTATCAGTTATCTGCAGGCTGCAGTACATTATGAAAAGGAACATAGGTATGCCATGTTATGGGCAGGTCCAGAGGGGTTGGGGGCCATTGCCATCCAAACCACCTCAAATCAGTACAAAATTGGTACCCTTTCTGATATAGCAGGACATATCTGCAACATTAACTAAGGGAAGTTTGTTATAAACAACTACCATTGGATTAACAAACAAAATATGGTTAGTTTTCAGGATTCCGTGAGACTATATAATTTGTCCCTCCCAAACCATCCATTCCAGATCTGCCAATGTGTCTTGTCATCTAACTGAGTCCACAGACAGGGTCAAAGCTTCTGAAATTTAACTGCCAAAACTGTGCTGGTAATGTAAACATTAACAGCATATCTGATGTCATGTTCTACTAAAAACAACTTTTATTTTTGATAGTGGTTTTCACTGCAACCTCACTAAAAACTAGGTACTAAAAAATATTTGGACCAGATATGTTTACAGTAGACTAAATAGCAGGTGTAATTAAAGGTTTGCATACCATTGGAAATTGCTATTTACTGTAGACTTATTGCTTATTATTTGTGCAGTAGCTTTTTTCATTGAAGCTTTTCCTTATGGAGAGAGACTGTTATTGCTTATCGTTTATGCATTAGTTTTTGATTTTTTCATTAACATTTTTCCTTCTGGAGAGGAGCCTGACTCTTTGAGTGAACTACCCCCACAGGAACTCTTATTTTCTTTTGGAAGGTAAGCTGAACTCTATGTTCATATTTAAAGGCAAGAATATAATTTGAATGGGATGAAAATATCTTGTATGGTTTTCTTTGATTATTTTTTACCTTGTTAACTCAAGCTTCTCCAAATTATTTACTTAAGCCAACACTTCTTTGATTTCTTGGTGATTATTTGAACTGCATTGTACAGTGTGCACTGTGCGGTGTGCACAATCATACAAATTTATGGTCATGTATGATGTATTATATGCAGCTTCCAAGTTGTGTCTGACAATGTTTTCAGATCTTTAACTCCCCTTTGGGTAGAATTTGAGCTCCATGATCAAAATGATAATGAAACATTTATGAGCTTTCTCCATAATCTCATCGGGAATGCTTCTTTGCAACTCACTGCCAACATCATTTCCCTTTTCCTGTAATTTTCTGTTGTTGGTCCATCAAACTTGTCTAGTTTAAGGCAACTGTCACAAATGGTCACATATTAGTCTTGGCCTAGTCAGTGCTGTTGCTGGCCTAGTCAGTGCTGTTGCCACTGATGAGTCATGAACCCATGGTAGCTTTGACACTTTGGTAGTTAGGGCTGTAGGCCTCAGCTATCAATCACTGTGTTGACTGTTGTGATGTACTTGGAATGACTTTCTGAGTCATGACTAAGTTCAGTTACCTTTGGCACCAATGTAAGTAGGGTTATGCTTTACTCAGAGTCATTGAATCAAACTTGACTCAACTTTGATTCAAATGAGTTGAGTCAGAGTTGAGTCAGTTCATAAATTTTAGATGTTGGGTTGAGTCAGAGTTGAGTCAAATGGATTGTTGTGTTGCTCGAGTCAGAGTTGGGTCTTCTGATTTTGAAATCACAGTTTTTTAGATTTTGCAAGAGTATTTTGTCTGTGGTGTTACATGGAAAGAACCAACTTCACACTATCTGAGTGGGGGGGGGGCGGCCCCCCCCCCCCCCCCCCAGTAATCAACTTTTATTGTTAATCAAACATGGGGAGGGGAAGGGCCATTTCGGCTCCCCCCCCCATCGGGCACGGGTTAACTATTGTACCTCACAATGCTCTCCCTCTAAATGGCCCTTAGGTATTTCTTCAAGATTGCTGCCAGCTGGTGCTCGTTTAGCGACTTTTGCGTGTGTAATATTTAAATAAACATAACTTAATTATAAATTAGATTTGGAAGAGTAACAAAAGATAACAAAGATAAACAAAAGTTTAAATAAGATAACAATTAGATTGTCATTTGCGCGGCAATCGGTAAATTTATTGATCTGGCGTCACAATTAGTGAAGTGTAATAGGATTTTAGTGCTGGACAAGGACAAACGATGACATTTTACAGGTATTTGCAATTTTCATATTAGAAATCTAACTTTATTTTATAACAATTAGGTAAAATGATTGCAAGATATACAACAAATATCAAGGTATACTATCCACACCTGCATATAGTTGTAGCTGATATTGTCAAAATCCTTTGATTCCCATGTCTCTGACGTGGGTGTTAGTGTTGAGGGCATAATGTTTTCCCTGAACCGTCCGCAGCCAGTTATGCTTGTGTTATTTATACATTTGTTACTTGTTAGGCATGCCTGTATTGATCATAGCTGTGCTGGCTACACCTGGGGCGTGTGCACTGTGTTAATGTCATGCTTAACCGATTTGCCACTATTTGGACTAAGCAGTTTTGACGGCCTCCATATACAAGGGGATCGTAAATGAATGATACAAAAATAAAGTTGATTTATGGGCATTTAATGACATGTACTGATAAAAATCGCACTTCATGTGACCGAATTTTTTTTTTGAACATTTCATATTAATAGCATTACACTACCCTCACATCACCGCATTTACTTACACATCTCCGCCATTTATCGAAATGGGCCTACTTTTGAGCCGCAGACAGTTTGCCACACCCGACTAAGCAATGACATTCAACCTTCTGCTTACTGCGACTCTTTCACTGTACCATTACTTGGGGGAGGGGTTGATTGGTGACGGAAAACAACGTCGCTTTTGCAGTTTTCCTTGCAAATCAAACCACCATTTATCATTCCATAGCAAGCGTTCCAGCTATTACTCCTTATGTGTGAGCCAGAACTCACAGGCTTCAGTCTTGAGCTCCTGTTTTGGATGGATAAGAGGCTGACTTAGGTATTGGCGATAAGGCCTCCATTAATTATTACAATATCCTCCTGAGGATTTTATAGACTTTCAAACCCATCTTTTTGTTTTAAAGGGAATGTAAGGGTTTTGAAAATGTCACCTAAAACTGTATGCAAGTGTGGATATAATAGGTTGATATTTATGATGTATTCTATGAAAAAATTACCTAATTCTGTTTTAAAATAAAGCTAGAATCTGAACATGAAAATTGTAAGTACCTTATGGTCTGCCCAGCACTAAGTACTATTGTCCTTCTCTAATCACGATGTTTGAAAATGACTTAGATTATTTAAATCCATAACTTTGGCGATCGCATCGGAAATGACGAAATATTTGGTTTCCTATTTCAATTTTTTTTTTTAGAGAGTGAATGTTGAGGTACGGTAGCTAATAAAATGTAATAATAATTAAATTATTTCACTTTCAAGCGTCTGTGTGACCATGTGAGTGAGTTTTCCATCTACATGAATATGATTCGTCTCTTAACTTGCATGAAAACCCGGATATAGCATGAAAATAAGTCACGAGGTACGACATATTTCGAAGAAATACTGGTCTAAAAGTCTAGCTGAGTCAACAAGTACTCGTGGAGCGCAAACCTAACCTTCAGATTATTTTCAGTTGCATATAGACAAGACATAGTACAATGACTTAAATTTACTATATAATTGATTGCCCTGTGTCGAAATACATCGCTAACTTCAAAAAATAGGAAAAAAGAACCTTACATTCCCTTTAAGGTCAGGTCACAAAAGGTCAATATACCCAAAAGCCATACGTGAGTCATGGGACACATGTTTTATGGGTCGTTTTCGATGTAGAATTCGATGGTGACGTTTGTTTTGTCATCTGAAGTCAAGTAAGTAAAGGTTATAACAAGGTCACATCAAGGTCTGGTCAAATTAGGTCAAATTTTAAAATTATTATTTTTAATAATAGACATATTTTCTTAATCAGTTTTTGCTCAGGAATTCAGTGGTGTTGTTATTCGTCAGTGGTCTAGAAACGCCAAAAATCGCAAGTCAAAATGACGTCATGAGTTCCCTCACATATAGTCATTACTCCGTAAAAAAAAGATATTACTTTGAAATTTGGTTTGGTTTGGAGATAGTCCATACCCAGTTCTCTTACATTTATTCCGGTTTAATTATCTGCGTAATTTTGGAATTGGTGGGCATTTAAACAAAATCGTTTTTTTATTATTTTTGGGGGGTTCAAAATACAAAAATGATAATCCGAGATAGTCGTTTTGGAGAGCTTGTCAGTTTACGTCTTTTGGCGTTTTTTATTTGCGTTTTGCTTAAAAACTGGATTTTTAGGGAATTTTCAAACATTTAACACTTCTCGGGCAAAATTAGGATGTAGCACATCACAAAATAAACATATCTCAAAAGTTTACCGACGATATTGTATCATTTTTTTAAAGATGTCAAATTGATGTACGAGAAGGTATGTCAAGTTTCGCGTCGTTAGCACCATCAGTTTTTGAGTTATTTAAGATATTCGACAGGGGCGGGGGGGGGGGGACTTTTTGTCCCCTCTCAATTGTGGGTTAATTTGGTAAACCTTACCTTTTGTCTACGTTTGCTATACGTTACGTTTACTTTTCGGCAAATGAGTACCGGGCCTTAGGGACAACACCAGTGCCTGGTGGAATTTCATCCCAAGTCATCAGCGAATGCAGCTTTACAATCTCAAGAAATACAATTAAATATGCCAAATCTGGAGCTACAGGAATTTAAAAATGACGAGAATAAAACCTCCTGCATTGTTTTCCATAGATATTTATTCATTAATAGGTGAAGTTTTAAGGTGCGAGATGATAGCGGATGACATTGTGATAAATATAAGTTGATGAGAGGTGATCATTATATGGCAGTGATATATATATTTATATATTTTAAAAAAAGAAAAGAAAAAGATCCGAGCTTTCGTGGCTAGCACTTTGTCAAGGATGATTTGACAATGTGATGTGACAATGACAATGTGATGAGTTGACAACTCATCCTTGACAATGTGCTAGCCACGAATGCTCGGATCTTTTTCTTGTTTTTTTTAAATATAGAAATATATATCACTGCCATATAATGATCATCTCTCATCAACTGATATTTATTCATCCTGTTTTATAAAGCATGCCACGCATGGAAGCCACATCGTTGAAGGAATGACCAGCAAAACATAGAATATCCCGTGAACCACCACTGCTGACATTGATGGATTATTACAACGGCCGGCCACTGCACTGGCTGCTGAAAATGGTCATTGTCATGCAGCGCTTCTTTGTGTGGCTCCTGCTATAAAACATTCATAAATGTATGCAAGTGAACGGCAAATGGTCGGTAGAGTACATCTGGCGTAAGGACTTGCATCCTCCCTCTCGGTGTCGTGAGCACGTCCAGGGCAAGATCGCTCACAGTGCCGTCGTTGTCATGAGCGAGTCGCTATTTAACAGTCGATGTTTCACTAGTCGCTAAAACCCGAGTCACTGTTTGAAACGTGCAGCGAATCTAGCGAGTCGATGTCTAGAATAGCATGTGTGACCCGTGGCAGCGGCTCGTGTTGACAACATCGCAGTGTCCCAGCCCCAAGTCACTTGCATCATTCTTTTGTAATAAACAAAAAAGAACGAGTGTACAGAGTCTCAGATTCCTGGAACAGCCATACCACCAACAGTCTGTTTTGTCAACTGCAGTTCGATAAGCCGTGATTAAATATGAATATCGGTCGGTCACCAGACAATGTTAATGGAAGGTGTGGAAACAAAGCTCAGCCCACAAAAGAAACACTTCGTGCAAGAGGCGTGTTGCGCCGCACCTTGGCAGCGACACCGTTGATCATGCTGACGACATGGCCCCCACCGGACTATTGTCCCATTCTGCCCCGGTCCATCCAGCATATTGACGCCAGGGTTACCGCAATCAAAACACCCAGCCGATGGCCTACAGACGGCCGACATGCTGTAGGTGGGCAAAGCAAAGCACGACAGAATGGATCTGATTTGCGAGGTTGAGCTGATATCACATTCATCTTGAGCATCATCTCTTGTACTGAAATGTGGCAAAAGTTTTCATTTTGATGTATTATTGCCGTAAAAATATTATGTTTTTGTGCTCATCTTCGTCCCTCTCGAGAAACGTTTTGGTGCCTGACGTCACGGGAAGAATGGCACACAGAGTTTACGGTATTTATTAGGTGGGTTCTGACATCCATGTACTCAGCATCTAAATTTGGTCATTATCATAATTGGAAATCATGGCCAAAAGAGAAACAGCACCGTGCAATGCACTGTTTCTCCTACCTACGTAGGTATATATCGACCCCGGGCAATCCAGGATCCCCGGCTGTCCTAGCCAGCTATTTCCGAGATTATAATAGAGTGAAAAATACTTCAAACCTTTTCATAGTAGTCCTTATATCAACAGAAGGCTTCAGTTGTCGCTGTTCTTCTGGATTCACGACAGTGTTCCACAATTGTCATGTCTCGATCTTGACTTGGACGTGGACGATTTTTTAAGATGCCAAGACGCAATATTCAATGGGCTTGTAAGCTTCGGTACACACCTAAAAATCATCACATTATCCTTTATAACTATCACTCGACTGTCAAACACCCTGCTACGCAACAAATGTCCGCATAATATATAAAGGCGTCTTCATTTCCTCACTTCAATGACCGATTACTTACTAAGACTGGCAGCGTTTGATTCTTAAGCCTGATCATTTTAGCCTTCTTTCAATTATTTACTTACACTGTCAGCATACACTTTGATTTCAGGATTGCCTTTGAGTTGTATGTGGCTAAGTTGCGCAAATTGCA
>JARFNZ010118900.1:0-12600 GCA_031763405.1 Balanus nubilus | reverse complement strand
GAGCGAGAGCGAGAGCGAGAGCGAGAGCGAGAGCGAGAGCGAGAGCGAGAGCGAGAGCGAGAGCGTTGTGCCTGCTGTCGCTCTACGTCTAACCAGTGCTATTTTCCAGTATGCAAAGTATCCACATCCAGCGTGATGTATAGTATCTTGAATCTGTAATTTTAGCATACGTTAGTCTTTCTGAAACAATACCACTACTTTTATATTTCCTCTTTCTTCCCTTTCTCTCTTGTTCTCCCCTCTCTCCTCCCTCCATTCCTCTTTCTGCACAGTCTCTATCCAGATCAATATTCGATCAAACATAATGCAGGTCCTACGGTGCAAATTAGTGTCAGGTCCTGGGACCTCGGCTGTAGCAAGCCTGCCCAACAACTATCCGAGGCAATCTACTATAATTTGCTGTATTTGGAAATGCATCGATTCCGGATAGCTTTGTCATAATTATAGATATAATTATCTTAAAAGAAAACATTGGTGATGAAATATAAAAAAACAGTTATAGGAAATCTGCTATGGAATCTTGTGAATTAATGCAAAGGGGAATAGGGTGATCCCATGAATCTGAGGTGCATAGACACATATATTATAAGGAACAATTTACCTATTAAAGTTAAACATGAAACATTGGAGCACCCTTTGAAAAACAATTACAAAATGATTAACATTTATTACTGAGCTTCTTAACTGTCATAGTGTCATATATTGCTTTGATATATTGTGCGGTATTGACCATTATTTAAAGCGACCGGGCGACGTATGGGAATTGTCTATTGTGCCTATTTTATAAAAAAAAGTATAATTATTAGCTTCGGCGGGGCAAATAGTGTCTCACAACTTTCTATCGTATTCATTTCATATCAAGACAAATCGCTAATCTATAAAAACACTAAGATCGACCGCCCGTGCCGATGGCCGGCCATTCTTGTCGCGGCGGTGGGCGGCGGGGCGGTGTGACGGTTTAAACCGCAGTGTTTGACCGTGAGGCCCGCGTCGTCGCCTTCCACGAACGGCAGGCGTGTCAGTCATCGATCCGGGCCCGGTCGGCCGGCGGCGGCTTGGACCGGGCCGACACGACGAGCGGCGGGGGTGCGGGACGGACCACCGAACGGCCGTGCCCCGACCTGACCCGAGCTCGGCCCGACCTCGGCCCGACCTCGGCCCGACCTCGGCCCGACCTTAGCCCGACCTCAGCCCGACCTTGGCCCGACCCAGCACAACTCCAGCCAAACCCGGCCCGGCCAGGGGACTGATTTGACAGTCTGTGTTGTGTTTTGTGTAGGAGGTATCCCAGCCTGACCTGATCTCGTACCCCGGCCCGACCCGACCCCGGTACTGATAAAACACCACCTCGGCGACCGCGGTGGCCGCCGGGCACCGTCCGGCTGATGTCGGTCGGCGAATGGGCCCGCTGTGCGGCCTGCCCCGCTCCACCGCCACGAATACAAATTAATTCTGCTGAGTTCCGGGCCGTCGGATGAACCCAGTGACCTACCGACCCCGGTATCGGGGGTGCCATCTATCACAGGGGCGCGCCGTGGGGCGGACGACGCTCTAGGAGACTCCCAGGGGCCACTCGGCCCTCAGTCAGGAGTCACCCAGTACAGGTGCCGACCCAGTATGGCCTAATATCACCACGTGTCCCTATAGACAGCACGTGACGTCGTGTCCCGTGACAGACGCCGTCCCAGTACCAGCCTGTGTCCGTCCGTGCTGCTGTGGAGTGTGGGCGACACGTGACGTCGTGTCCCCGGAGAGGTCCTGTCGATCCGGTGCTCGTCTCGGACGGCCCCACTGGCAACGCGTGGCCCTCTGCAGACGTTCTGGAGCTAGTCCAGCCCAGTCTTGGTCGGAGCTGGTACTGCTGTTCCCAGTGGAGCATAGACCCCCGCAGGCACGTCTGACGCACATCTGACCCCTGCAGTCCTGTCTGACTCCCTTAGGCCCCGGCGGGCCGCGCTGCTCGATAGTCCGTCGGTCGTGTTTCCGTTCCAGCGGCTGTAAATGTCGGAGGAAGGCTGGGTGGCCGGCGGGGTCGGCGGGCCGGTCTTTACGGGTCTATTGGCCGGCGCTGCCCGCCCGCTGGCATCACACATCACAGCCCGCTGCTCTCCCGTCCGTCCCACATCGCAGCCGACACCACCGTGACGTCACCCAGGGTACTGGTGACGCCACCCACAGGCCGCTGCACCTCCCCTGGACGGGGCTCGATAAACGGCGATACCGGAGAAGGCTGCTTTTCCTCAGCCACTGCTCGATATACGGTCAATTTGGAGCCCGACCACTGCAGCGGCGCATTGTGGTCAGAGCGGTCGAGTGAAGTATGCTTCAGGGATGAATAAGGTCGTCAGAGGTTGCCGCCCTCGCCAGATGTAGCCGATGTAGACGCAATAAACACGATATATCGGCGGCCGTCGCGGGGGCGGGGCACCTATTCAGTCCATCGAGGGCACTGTTGCCGACAAAGTGTCGTGAAAGCCGCGGTGCTTCGTAGCGGCCCCGCCGGCGGCCGGTGTTATTTGAATGCCCGTCCGAGTTAATGCGGTGTATTGTTTGGACTCGCCGGCCGCCGGCGGCCACAGGTCCTGTGGCGACGCCCGTCACCGCCAGAAGGCCCGCCTACAGGGCACCCTCCTGTGGCCAGTATTCAACCTAGTCGCCGTTATATAAGCCACGATATGTGGGGATATTAAATATTGATCAACATTGTTGTACAGCATCAGATCACATCGCATGAAATATGGATAGCCTCGGCTCTCCGAGCTTTTTGTTTAATATAGGTGTGCCAACATACCTACATGCCCTTATTACACCATTTGTGCGTGACCTTTCCTGGCTTGGTGGACAAATGCCGTAAAGCACCCAATAAATGGTGCATGTAACAACCATTGCGGCACCCAAGGGGATCATGCCAACTGGTAATACCCAGCTAGAGACAGAACTCGCCAACAAAACATTGCAGACTTCATTATTCACATTTTCTCGTCGGCTGGTATGAATAATTTATGAAGATTAAGTTAACACCTCAGCGGTTTAATTAGGCAAATTAAATCATATATCGATTAACTAGCTTTGCGTTCCATGTGAAGTGTATCTGATTGAAATTTGACAACATATATCTTATTTTTCATTATTCATTTACATATTTTACACAGTCGGATAGTTATTTTTCACGTATTGGCGTACCAGCGGCGTTGTTATGCACCAAGTCTGGTTCTCTCTCCCCCTCTCTCACACACACACACATTAGGCGCAAAAATACTGCATCCGAGACAGCGGGAGGAAAACATATCTGAAGAAAGGAACGGAGGGGTAGCACGCGGCTTCTATCAGCATAGTAATGTAGTCAAATGCAGTGTAAAACGTCCCTACTCGAAGAAACACGACATGATAACAGAAACTCATCTGGCGACCGTCCAGAGCACGCGCGGCGCGCACAAAAACAGCCGAGGCCGTCCCCGCTCGCTGCCCAGTGCCCACTGTGGACGGCCGCCAGCCGCCGCCTGGCGCCGTATACTGTGCCGCGGTACGCCTGTGTCGTGCGGAACAGCATATTAGGACAGGTGTGTCTAGTGGTTGTCGCTGAAAACGAATAAATGCGAGCATACCAAATAGAAGCATGTACAAATTATAATAGTCGAAGGTTCAGATGTCATTGTGAATATCTTTTCTTCATTATAGTGTGTTAAAATGTTGTGCTGAGAAGATTAAGAATCTTGCATTAGAAATATAAATGTGCGTCCGGTGAAGTGTTAGAGCGAATAAGCGGTTGGCAAATAATTTCAACAGCGCTGAAAAAGGGTGAGCACACATCTATCCCATTTGGTTATCTGTCCGCCATGACAACAACTGTTTGCTTGATGCTGTGCAGAGCCTTCAAAAGTGGACTTTATCCTCGTAGTGTTCAGACCAGATTCATCAGTTTTCCGAGATGACGGCGTTTTGTCACAGCTGCCACAGACGGGCCATATCTGTGCCAGCGGCGGCTCCTCGAGGCGTGTCGCCGGCAACAAACGATCTGACGTGATGTTCACAAATGGCATGATCAGTCACACGTCCAGTCGGGCCGGCCTGTTTGTGTGAGCTGAGCACTGTTCACCATCTGTACTATGCGTTGAGTGTGTCTGGCCAGGACCAGGCGTCCTGTTCGCTACTGCGTTCCAGGCAGAGTGACCTCAGACGCGCAGAGGTCACCGGACTCGGCAGGCCACCGAGGCCAGCGCAGATACGGCTACTCAACCAACGGCGACCATCGACACCTCCGACCAGAGAAGGTCACTGGCCTCCGACCATGCCAGCCACTGAACCGGTGGCCAGCACAGAGACAGCCAGGGTAGCGGTGATGAAGGGCGGAGTCGACCCTCCAGTGACACCACAGCGCGCACCGCCACAGCTGCGGTAAGGCCGGAATGGGACTGACCTGGCCGGCGGAGAGGGTTCAGAGCCGTATCCGCTGCCCCCGGGACAGAGCTACCAGCTGGCTTCCCGCGTCTGTGGCGACACTTGCCACACCCTGCAGACAAAAAAGACAACACGTCAGAGATAATTCGCCGTGCTCTGCTAACAACATAGACGGGCGATCAAACACCTCCTAGGATATCCGTATCTAATAAACTCATGACAGTTTGTCACCATCATGTGGCGTTATTCCCCTGTATATTCCGGTAGGAGATCTCGGACGCCCGTGTTGTCCGGTGCCGTGCCTGGGTTCCTGTCCGGTACCGTGCCTGGGTTCCTGTCCGGTACCGTGCCTGGGTTCCTGTCCGGTACCGTGTCTGGGTTCCTGTCCGGTACCGTGTCTGGGTTCCTGTCCGGCGCCTGACCTGTCGGCCGACCCGCTGCCAGACACGTACGACATCGATCCTCCGTCTGCCGTCGGGGGCGCCGCCGACTGGACTCCCCCGGGCCAGTCACGTGACCGGTCAGCTCTCTCGGGTCACAGTCACGTGACCGGCCTATGATTACGTGACCTTTCAGCTCTCCAGGCCACAGTTACGTACGTGACCGGCTAGCCCTTTACAGTTATGATCACGTGATCGCTCCGTGATTCGGCTGTCACCCGCTGAGGCGACGGAATGTACACAGTCATCGTCTGACTCGTTGGAATGTACACTAGGTCCCCTAGACTGCAGTCAGGAATGCTCAGCAAGTCGGACTAACAAGGCAGTGACGAAACACACACACACATACATACGCCAGGTTCCACCCATTGGCCAGGACTGGCGGCGATCAGACTTTGTTTGTGGAACTTTATAGGAAGTGTTCCCACTGCAGCGGCGACGAACGCCGCCACGAACATGGCTGTTTAAAGTCAGAAGCGCTTTCAATCCGGACCTGAATGCACACTTTGCATCTGTTACGGCTAGTTTGGGACCGTGTTGAATTTGTTGGCGCTCGGGCCGCAGGCCCGACCACTTCTTGAGTCTCGAGGATTTCTTGAGATGGTTCTTGGCAGCCGGGACCATCTCTGGACGATTGGCCCACAGCTGAAGTGCATTGTAGGGCTGTTCTGCTTGCAGCGATATTCATTTTCCAATTTATTCGTCCCAGCACACATCCGCACTTGGACACACTGCATACATATTTCATAGGTTTAAAAGCATTATGCATTTTGTCTGGCGTCCATCGTACTGGTATCTGGTGCAGCATAGGACGGAAGACAGGACTGAGCGAGATGGGGATTGGACACATGGAGGGATGGATAGATACCAGGTGTTGTGGAGTAGACACTGAAACGTCGTAGGAATGTTACTGCCACTGTCATGCGACCTTACCGTCGAATTCGACAATGAACAAAGTAAAGGTATGTAAAGGTATGTATGTTGATCGTACAATATTTCGATTTTTCGTTTTGTCTCTTCAATTATTCGATTTTCTTCACGCTTTTCGCTTTACCAATTTGTATTTTCACATTTTGCGCTTTAATGAGCTATTTTTGTGCGTTTTGCGCTTTTTCGCTTTTTATCGTTCGCGTAGCGCTTTTTCGCTCCGTGTTTGGTGCCGTATTACTTCGCGTTTTGTGCTTTATCATTTGAGTTCGTTTTTTTCGCGTCCTCAGCTCGCGGAGCTGTTTTCATGTATCACTATGGAACGGAAAGGTTCTCGAAACCGATAAAACGAAACAAAAACGAAATGATAAAGCGATAAACGCTTGCCGTGCAGCCAGTACTGGCATGACCAGCGGCTTCACTCAATATCCTAGGTAATAATTTATTGAAACTCGCAGTTTATAAGATCCGACTGCTGTTGTATAAACATGAACATCACTCACATGGAAAGCTTATCCTGATGCAGTCAGGAGCATTTCAAGTTGCCGTCGTAAGAGCATTCAATATCCACCGCGGTTATCACACGAACAAATAATTTCACGACATCCGAACGCATATTCCTGTCCCGTCTTGCAAGCATTTTTACAAAGATAAATACCACTCATTTCGGGAAGACCGCCTTATACAGATGTCAGTGGCTCTAGGCAATGCCGCACCTTGCGAGCGGTGTTAAGATCCGCTGGTGGCCAGTTATCTTGTTCGTCATGCCACCTGCCAGTGATTACCGGGGGGCTGGATTTCGCCAGTGTTGCCTGGGGTGCTGGATCTAGGCCGGTGTTGCCCGATGGCCTGGATCTAGGCCGGTGTTGCCCCGGGGGGCTGGATCCAGGCCGGTGTTGCCCGGGGGGCTGGATCTCGGCCGCCTGCAGCACCGTCCGGCATTACACCCCGCGCGATGACGGATCACCGACAATATTGCCGGCGGAGGTCAGCACGAAATCGGCTCGGCCTTCCAGCCCGGCCTTCCACGGAGCCGGCCGGGATCGTACCGCCCCGCCCAGCCTCCGACACACCCAGCACACACAGCTGCGGCAGTTAACAGGTCAACCGCTCGGGGGCACGCCGCGACCACTGTTCATACGCAGCGGGAGCCGTGGCCGACTTCCATCGGATGTTTGGTCATGTTGTGTCGGCAGCGGAGCGGTGGCGTGCGACGGCGGCGGCCCATAGCGTCAAGTGTGTGCGGCCGCTCGTCCAGGCGGCGGTCACCACTATTTACCGAGTCAACAGCGGCCCGACCAAAAACACCCGGCCTCGCCGGGCCGCAAGACGGGCACCGGGCGTGGGCCAAGGCCGCCCTGCCGTTCGGGAGAGCTACTGACGACCGACGCAAACCTGCCTGAACTGTGTGCCGGAACCAGTCCGGCGACACATCGCTCCAGATATTCTGCATAGTTAATGTCCGGATTTGCTCACATGCGGCACGATGTGCAAAGGTGGCATTTGTAAAACAGCTGTCAACACTGGCATTTAAGATGAGCGCAATGTTTGTGCAACTCGAGGTGCATATCAAACAATTATTTGAAAACATACTTAATTTATTTTACTCATTGTCGATACCTTTAACGTGCCGCAAAGCGCCGTAGCGTATTTGTCGTGGTTAATCATATGCAGCGGTCGATTGTGGGTTAGTACGAGCTCGGTCGGCGCCTCACCCTGGCGACACGACTCGTATGGGACAGCTGTCTCCGGTTTATTGCGACAATAACGTGGCCGAGCGGCAGCAACGAATACCGTCGCAGCACCGCGACCAGCTCAATGAGCTGGATGATAGAGTGATACCGAGATATGACCGGCGGTATATCGTCCGGCCGGTGGTATGGGGGCACACTATGAACTGCAGAGAAGAGCAGCTTGTGTACTGTATTGATGCCATTTTCCAGAACAATTGTTGACGGATAACGATCGTTTACCGAACGGGAGGGATTTTGTTTGACGATTTTTTTGTCGATTTTCCTTTAGGCCAACAAAACCGATATTCGACCGATTTTCCAACTTAATACACAACACCATTTCTGACCTCGCTTGCTGTTGTGAACAATATATTCAAGTTTAATCTAATGATGTGTTGTAACGTTGTAACCACATTTATTGACATAATTGTATGGACAATTCCTTTTTTAGGTTAGAAAGTGAAGGAAAAAATGGATTTCTTAAAAGTATATTAACCAGAAAGAGTCTGACTCTTAAACCTGACCGATCAATTACCAAATCGGTCAGCATTTTTTCAGTTACCGAAATTTTGGTAACCCATGGACACCACAAGTGTGCTCTGACAGGAGATGCCGCACGTCTGCTTACATGAAGATCATACATTCGGCTCACTTCCTGTATTTGGTAAGTAGCTCATGCGATTATGGACCAGGATGAGGTTGAAGCTAACTCAACTATGCCTTCAAATGTAAATACATTTTTAATTCCATGACTATTTACTGACTATGAACAGTAGATCTCAGAATCACTCAGATCTCAGATCTCAGAATCTCAGGGATGAACACTGAGCATGATGAGGTCGGTTGCAACAAATCCTTCTATTGTGAATGCAGTACAACATCGCTATGACCACCTCACTTGCTCGGGCTATTATCAGGAATCAGTATAAACGCATAACTGCATAGACAACAAACATTAGAACGACCGAAAATCGTTAATTTGTCCTATGCCCTTTTCACTGTGAGACACATAGTTTATTCAGAATATTCAGTTGACTGGAAACGCTGCTGGAATCGTTGGTAGATTTGTGGACCATATCGCTCGAACTGTACAGCGTCTTAATTTGATGAAGGCAGCCGTATAGTTCGGGTTATTCATGTTCCATTAAAGTGGATTAAATATGGAAACTGGAAAGTAACATAAAATACAATCATTACAAATGTGACTGATCAATTTCGATATCAAGTTGCTACTTTCGGCTCAATGTTCCAAATAAATGTCTGTAGTCGAATCGTGCTAGGCTGCAATATCGCTCAACGAAAATCTGCGCATGTTGCGCTACTATTACGCTATAGACTACAATTGCCAAACACGTATTGCACCGACGTTATGAAGTCAAAGTAAATTGGCTGAAGTATGCACTTGAGCCATACACAGCCAACAGGAGGCCATTTGTACAGAATGGGTGATCGTTAGGCGAGGTCAAGTATTGAAATGATCGGCGCCGATTGTCCTGTATCCGGCCGGGTCGGGTCCGCTGCAGGCTGCACCAAATTGAAACCGGTTGGTGATGTCGACAGTTGGCCCAGCGAGCTGTTCACAGCTGGGCACTTCCAGTCGAAGCACGTCGGAAAAATATACTGAGCTCTACTGTTACGATGTCGAAATTTCAATCCACTCGGCCGTTCATTCACTCCAGAATAGCCGACACATCGCGATACCGTTTGTAACATATCTCGTAAGCAAGCTCGTACTCCGTGTTAAAAGATGCAGACGCTGAAACAGTGCAACGTTGATGTTTCATGCTCATTTGTTCTACTCTAATATGGTATTGTTACTAATGATTTTGACAAATGTCACCAGCCGATTGCGTCTCAACAATGCTTTATCGTGCAATTTAATTCACAATTATTGATATCAAACCATGCAAACAGAAAGATTAATAAAAATAACTGCGGGCATGTTACAGAAAAAAACATTAAGGTAAAGGCCCCTTAACCACAAAGGCCCTCTGTTTCCGGCGTACCACTCTGCTCCTCCGTCTGTGACCAATCACTGATGTCTCATAAGGCCCGTTTCACCACTCAGTGACATGTCAGCTGGGAGACCGTCAGACTCTGTCAATGACAGGGTAGGCCGCTGCACTGATAGCCTGTACCGTGCTGCCGGGTCCGTACTGGACTGTATGTACGAGTATCAGTCCGGCTGGTCGGCCACTGCAGCCCAGGTCCCCGCCTGCCAGGGCCGGCCGGCCGTCGGATCACCGCTGACCGGGCCGGCACGCCACGCGCGTGGGAAGAGCCATGTGCCGCAGTTCGCCGCGTAACCGCCGCTGACGCAAAACCAAAGGAGCCATTGTTGCTGCCGGCGGCCATCGGCAGCCGAAACGTAAGACCGATATTCCTTTGTTGTCGTGTGCGTCCCTCCTTCTTTTGTCGGGGCGTGACAGGCACGCCTCAGCCCGGGCCGATATGGGCCGCCGTGGGCTCCGGCGGACCACCATGGAAATTCTGCCGTCCGGCAGTCCGCAGGGGTGAGGGCGGGACGGGAGCGGGGGCGGGGGCGGGGGCGGGGGTGGGGGCGGGAGATAGATCGGGGACGGATACCGCCGCCGGCATGGTAAATGGCACATAAAGTGGCCCGGTGAGCGCAGCCCGCCACTTGGAGCACGTCTAATGGTGCTCAGGGAAATGACGGGAGGCCACCGACAGAGGTCTCCGGAGGCTAACTCAGCACGGCATCGAATTGACTGTCGGCATCGCATCCATAAGATAGTGATCCGCATATCCTGTCATTTAATATTGGAAGCAACTTCAAACACAAGTTCTTCTGTAGCTTACGAAAATAGGAACAGGAATTTACGAGTATTTTCACATGAACTTAGGGTTTGTAAAGAATACCCCTGTCGTCAGAGGACCCGGCATTTACCGGGGTCTCAGCCGAACGCCATTGACCGGGGGGTGGGGGGGGGGGGGGAATTTTGCTCCCTCGTTATATTCCGAACTAATGATCGCAGCGCGACGCGCGATGCGGCACTCTAAAGCTCTCAGCGAGATGCATATAAAGCACGCTATATTTTGTTTTATTAAATGAGGTCACGTGTCAGGTAAAACGTCAAAATCGGGTGTTTCCGCGTTACAGGCCACGACGTCTGCAAAATACGCAGCTGTGGGTCCCAACACCGCCAAATACTCTCAAATGTATGATGAAGATACTGCATGAGTAAAAGCTCCACATTAAGCACGTATCAAGGTCAAGGTCAGGTTACAAATAGTCACTTTAAGTAAAAGTTATATGCGAGTCATGTGACACGTGTTTTATGGGATATTATAGACGTATATTTCAATGGTGATTTTAGATTTTACCATAGGAACTCATTCAAGTGAAGATAGTGACAATGTTAGGTCAAGGGCAGGTCAAATATTGAAATTCATAATTGTGAACAAAAGATGTGTTTATGGATCAATTTTTCCTCAGAAATCCATTGGTGTAATTTGCTATTGCGTGCATGGTAAAAAAACGTTAAAACTATCACTAAGGATGTCGTCATAACTGGCAGATACTTAACGAGCTGTTGAGCATTCAGAAATAAAATTCGACGGCTCTGAGAGTGCTTTCACCCTTCCCTTCAAACGGACGATGCTTTATTGGTTAAAGCAAACCATTGATTAAATGGCATGAGAATGGTACCAATGGTAAGTGGTTAAACATAACTTAAATAAATGTATATGCTTCCCAAACACGCCAACCATGGTTAGTTGTGCGCTGGTGAGCTATTCATTAGAGATTTCGGTGAGTTATGAGTTCAACTATTGATCTATGCACCACACAGCGCATTTCCTACGAAGTGCCAAACTTGTTGAAGACCTTGCAATATTGTTCTGAACACAAACAGTCGCAAACAAAGGCTGCCGTCTCCGGCAGACACGACGGAGGCGCGACTGAGCTGACGTGTCTATTTACTGGAGACTGGCAATTAGTGGTGAGACGGAAGTGAGTTGCAGTAAATTGCTAGCATTAACTCGGTCTGCTGAACGAGCCGCCGTATCGGTCATGAGAGGCGGTTTCATCCATCTTGCACACTGCATAATATAATGGGAGCTTTACGTCCGTAGTCCCTCTGCTGGTTTACATTGTAAGCCACATGTCCCATAGAATAGTAAAGTTCAGCCTGCCTTGCCCATCAGCGTTCAGTTGATGGGCTGCTCCTGGCTAAATGCTCGACGTCTCCCATATCACGTAGTTAATGAAGCGCCGCGCATTATAAACACTCTGCTGCCCATCCCTGACGAGCGCGTTTTATCCTTCAATAAGACGCGAGCAAGGTTTATGTTCCTTTGCTCAAGCAAATACTGGTGGTGCCGCCTCCCAGCGCTTTCCGGCTTATCAAAAGCATGTTTGCCTCCGATGAGAATTTTCCATTAACTGTCCATCTTCCCGTGCTTGCATGTCATATAATCTCAAAAATATTTTAATCAGCTTGCACCGCATCTTACACATGATTATTTGGTCTAAATTACCGTGTAAGATATGCCAGGAAATGGCAAGCATATGCACTTCAATTGTGAAAGAAAATACTATTAAACTCGTATTTATCATGACATACGATGTAGGTATTGACGCCATCAGCCAGAGAACGTGGCATTTTAACATATTCGTGTTGAGAATCTAACATATTATAATTGGATGCATGAAAACACGTTTCACGCGATCTTGATTAGCTCACTGAAGCTTTTAAGTGGGCATGATTTGGTATCCAAATATCATGGTTATCCAGGCGCTTGCTGTATGGGTGAGTCCGTATCTCCACAATCTGATCACAGGATTATAAACCTCTTTCAGAATGATTGTGGCGTTGGTCTTACGTGTCCGACAGATAAAACTATGTCCCCTGGTGTAAGGCCCGTTGGTGCCGGTGCCGCCATCTACCCTAGGCCTATGCAGACCCGCCGATGCTAGTCAGGGACAACTGTGGCCGCTCGGGCAACTCAACCCTAATATACCACCACTACCACCGCCACCACCACCACTACCACTACCACTACCACCATCACCATCACCATCACCATCACCATCACCATCACCATCACCATCACCATCACCATCACCATCACCATCACCA